>VZUA01027362.1:2706-12853 GCA_013401035.1 Horornis vulcanius
GGGGGCTGCGGCGGGCGGCACCGGGAGGCCGCGGGTTCGAGACCCGCCCGCGCTCCGCCGGGACCCGGGTTCGAGACCGCGCCCGTCCCGCGAGGGACGCGGTCCTGAGCTACCCCATAAACCTCCCCCCATCACAAAAGCCAGCGCTGACGCTGAGGACGTGGTCTCAAGCTGCTCCAGGGGAGGTTCGGGTCGGACATTAGGAGGAATTTCTTCACGGGAAGGGTGATCAGACTTTGAGTGGGCTGGAGTCACCATCCCCGGAGGTGCTTAAGGAGGGACTGGACGTGGCACTCAGTACCGAGGTGGGGAATCAGTCACAGACCGGACTCGATGATCTCTAACCTCAATGATTCTGTGATTTTGTGACCCCTTGGCTCCAGGGAGGGAAAGGAGAGGGAGCCCCACAGCACTGGATTTCAGTAGTTTTTATTTCTAGCATCCATACACGTCCCAGGTGAGTGATCCCCTGTCATGACTTAGAGCACACCACATGACCATGCACAAGCAGGGTGTTTGGATTTTATAAATTATTTCTTCCAGCCTCCACCAGGCCTCAGCAGACACGTCACTTCTAGGTATGGAATTCTAATCAGCAAAGTTACAGGCAAGGTCTTCTTGCTGACACTGAAGCTATTTTTCTGGTCTATTCCTGCTCGTGGCAGCTCCTCGGTGGGAAGGACACAGCTGTCTCACCACCATCCTCGGGACTTAGTTTTTCTGGTAGTAGAACCATTTATCAACTGTGTGGGGCAGAAGAAATGAGGGGGTTAGTCCCCTGTGAGCCACCCAGTGATTAAGTAGTCACATTGCAGTGTGTATGTGTCATCTCCAGCTCAGGGGCTTCCTCTGCTCCTGGCAACAGCTCCTCAGCACAGCAAACAGGTTTATGTGGATTTGTTTTCCCAAAGCAGTCACCCTTGCTCAGGCTGCCATTAGGAGCATCCATGCCTTGGTGCAGGCAAGGACAGCAAGCCAGGCTCAGCTGACTCAGAGAGGCAAAGCCATTTGACCTCCAATTNACCCAGGTTTAGTTCAGACCCTCATTTTCCTATGGAGAATTCCCCTGAGGAAGCCCCTGCTCGTTACTGGGATGTCAGGGTGGGTTTTGAGACTCACCTTCGGGCGGGACGGGGCTGGCAGCTTTACACGGTGGCGCCTGAAACAAGAAGGCGTTATCAGAGACCAGAGGTGTCCTTGCACTCTCCACACATCATTTAGAGCTGCACAATTCTTTCCTGAGCACCATTTAAGACGCTGTGGCAGCTGGTCAGCTGCGGGGCAACAACTGAGCTCACGTGCAGCATCCTGTCATTCCCGGAGCCTCCACATCCCGGAGGTGCCCTGTGTGCCCGAGGTGCTCTCCTCCAAGTGCAGGCTCCAGGGCCCTTTGATTCCCAGCACAAGCAGCTCCCACTCCACTGCCTGCACAGGTGCAGGCACCTGCTTTTTTTTTTTAAACCTACAACGTTGGTTTAAAAAATATGGGGCAATAGAGGCACGAAGGACTCTCTGAGAACTCCTCTGAAGAGCTTTTCCTGGTATTCAACATCCAAAGACACAGAAAAACCCTGTCTGGTGACACATCCTCCATAAGGGCTTTCAAAAACCTTATTGAGACCCCTAAATGGGATACCAGCACTTTAGAAAACAAGACAATGGTTTTAAAGGTCTCTCCAAGGCTACAAAGAGACTCAGGTTTCCAGTTGTGGAAGAGAGGCAAGATTTGCATTTCAATTTTCCTGTCCCCTCCCTCTAAGCCCTTTCAGGTTGCCAGCAGCAGTACTTTTCAAGTCCAGGGAGACACAATTAATTCCCAAGGCTGGACAGGAGAATTACACCTCTCTCAGTAGGAGAACTACATGTCGAGCTCTTCATTCTGAAGCTGAAAAATCCCTGGGGAATTGGACTCTCTTTTCTCAAAGGGAGGCCTCTACTGTGAAGCTCTTGGAAGTCCAAACATTAAAACCCTCTCAGAACAGCTGACAGCCAAGCTACAGCTCAGAAGTTTAACCCTCCATGCAAACTCTGTTTGGGATTCCATCTCTTGGGTGACTAAGGGCAGGGAGAAGCCTCTGAAGGAATGTCTGGTTTGCTCCACATCCATCCTGTTTAACCAGAAGCAGGTGTTCAGCCACCCAAAACATTCTGAGCATGCCATGTGCCATCCACACAGAGATGGGCAGTTCACCACACAAATTGCACCGTTTATCCAAATAATACCACCAGGATTTGGCCACTCAAACTGGTACTTACTGCTTCCACAGTAGCTTTTGCACAGTCTTGACTACAGCAGAAAGGGCTGTCAGACACCGTCAGGTTGGTGCTGGAAGACATCGGGCACTTGTGAGAACGTGTAAACCCAGCCTTCCCCCCAGGAGCATTAAAAAATGGGATATTAAGGCTTGCAGCTAACAGCTGCCAAGGGGAGGGGGAAGGCCTGGGGAGACAGCCAGCAGCTAACAGAAAGCATGGCACCACTCAGGGAGGGAAGTTCCAGGGTTTTTAGTTTAGGGAAGAAGAAGGTGCACGTTGCCACAGGCATTAACCTACCAGTCGATCCCCCCTCCGTCGGTTTTCTTCGTTATTAAAGCTTTCCAGTGTTCATGGGTGCCTTTGATGACATCCAGGGCAAAATCCTGAAGTTGGAGATGAGAACAGACACCGTGTTATGTGGAAGCACCAGACCACCTTCTCCAGACTATCACTTACAAGGAGCTGATTTTAGACAGCTCTGGAAGGGGCTGGAAGAAACTTCTTCCGCTCTGGTGCTGTTCAGGAAGAGCAGAAACTCCCAGTGCCCAACAGCTGAAACAACCAGGATTGTACAGGAGAATTGTTTTGCTTTCAAGATGGGAGGATCTGCCAAGGTCACAGAGCGAGCTTGGAGCCAAAAGAAACTAAACACAGTCTCAGGCCAGGGCTCCATTATAAAAGCACCTCCACCCTGCTGCTCCTCCCACTCAGTTTGTCTCCAGCAGCTTGCTGATCCAGGCCTATCCAGGAGCTCTCTTCCACTCCAGGCAATAATTCAGGCCAGCAGGAAGAGACACGCAGCTACTCTGGCTTTGCAACTACTTCAAAATGCCTTTGTTTCCAGGCATATCAAGCTCTTTCCTTAAAAACGAGCTATATATGCTCAAGCATTAACCTGTCAGCTGGAGAAGGAAACACACACAGTTCCAGTGGTGTGAACACTGGCACTAGATGTCCTGGTTTGATACCAAACCAAGCCAAATAAAACACTGCAGAGCACGTGTGATGTTCTTTATCCTGATTTTCCAGTTTCCTTGATGGGTTTCACCCATCCTGAGGAGCAGCAAGGTGTTCCAGCCCAACCAACCTAGTGCTGTGCTACAGCCAAAGGAGACAAGTTCTTCATGACTTCCATTTTCTTTCCCAGAGAGGGTTTTTGGAAGAAATCCCCTCCTCTGCACCACCTCTGGAGCTCTGGGAGTTGAGTCACCTCACTAAACCCCTCACAGCACTCCAGGAAGGGCAGGAGTGAGGATACCAAGACAGGATTTCACCTGCTCAGGAGCAGTAACTTATCTGATCCAACCCAGAGAAGAGGCAGAGGAGCAGTGCTGCCAAGGCAGAGCCTTACTCATGGGGTGTGAGGGAACACTTTGTGCCCGAAGGAAGAAGTGTTTTAACTCCTGAGTTAAGTCCAACTTGCACCAGGTTGCAATGGAACAAAGCCAGTGGGTAAGGGAGGCAAAGGGTGATGTCAGGCTGCCTTTGCTCCAGAGCTGGAGCAAGTGAACCTGGTGTTTTCCATCTGGTTCTGACATGGAGGCTCCCAGCCCTGAAGTGATCTCACATGAAGAAAATATTCAACAACACTGTGGCGATAACCCCAGGCATTTCTGGTATTCCTGCACTCACTAGGCTGGAAAAGCAGCAGGATGGACTGAAATCAACCATCAACAGCCCCATAAAAATCCATTCTTTCAGCAACTCACTTGTGTCCCCACACACCCTGAGCTCAAGTTTTGGACAAGGTGCCTCTGCTCAAAGGAAGGTGCCCCTACCTTGCCTTTAAATTCGCCATTAAAAGCAAACTGGTTTTCTGGCTTTCCATCAGGTACTTTGTATCTTCTGAACCAGTCCACAGTAGCTTCTAAGTATCCAGGCTTCATCCTTCTGACATCCTCGATGTCTGGCAGGGGACATGGGATTTGTTAGCCAGAAACAGTAACAGAATTTGCTGAATTACAGAGTTTATGCGGCTCTTCTGAGTTGTTCTGGGCTGTGCCTCTTTCAGCCCCTTCCCAAGCAGCCTTAACAACATTTCAGACAGTTTCCCTGAAGACACACTGAGTATCTCCTCAGGGAAGGTGGTGTTTCCTCCTCAGGGTGTGCATCCCCAGTGTCCCCAGGAGGGTGGATGCATTTAAACAGCTTTGATTACAGGCTTGGGGGACAATCCCTTTCCTCCCACCGGACAGCCACCCTGTGTTCGGAACGCCAGGCTGTGCAGAGGATTGGCCACATGTGACAAACAGCAGTGAAACGTTTTGCTCTAGGATTGTCCTTCCAGCATCACACCTGATTAACACCACAGCACAGAAGGGAGCAAGCCCTGTCCCCACCTCCTGCAGGATTTCACAGGAGAAAGGGAAGCCCTGATCCTGCTCCTCCCCGCTGTAACTCACCATTGTAGCTGTCTGCTTCCGGGTCTTCAACGTTGATAGCAATTACCTTCCAGTCTGTCTCTCCCTCATCAATCAGAGCCAGTGTGCCCAGCACCTTCACTTTGATGACTTCTCCCCGAGAGCAGACCTGCAAGGACAAAGGCCTTGTTGTCCATTCTGCTGCATTCAAGGAGTGCACAAGAGCAGGCTGTGCAGGAGCCCAGCAAGCAGCCAGGTACCATGAAATTAGCTCTCGCTGTCACCAGCCCATCAGCCCTGGCTCATCTCAGCAACAATCTCCAGAGGCAGCAGAGGGAAACATCACATTGTTAAGGGAGGGGAGGTAGGAAATGAATAATGTCCCTGGATAATTGACTTTGGAGACATTAATCACACGTTTCAGGAGACATTTAGGATGCGTTACCTTGCTTCCAATTTCGCACACATCAATCGGATCGTTATCTCCACAGCAACCGGTATTTTCATCCTTGTGACCCGGGTCTTCCCAAGTCTGGAAATAAAAAACCCAAACCAACACCAAAATCAACCATACATAAGAATAAGAACTCACAGGTTTAAAGAGGCAGTAAAAAGCAGGTTTATTTCAGGCATGCAGTTGCCTGGAATAAACAGAGGATGGCCCACTTCACACCTGCTGCCAGGTCAGGTATTTGGGCTACTGTTTCCCTTGTGCCTGGAAAGTTTGAATGCAAGTTGAAAGGTCTCACCTTCCACAAGGTAAGCAGCTCCCTCCTACCCACAAACCCCCTTTCAACAACATTCCAGATTTCCTCCTCTGTCCCACAGCTGCGTAAAGGTGAAGTTCACATCTATAAAGGGCAATTGTTGATTTGGCTTCCTGCCTGTTCCTCTCTCTATTCATTCCTTAGCAGAAGTTTCCTGAACTCCAGATAGCAGTCCAGCAGAGATGGAAGACAGACAGGGTGTATTGTTTCCCTCTAATTAAACAATTAAAGACACTGTTAACCCTCGAGAAGTGATAAGAATGTGGAGTCCCACGATGCTCCCCAGTGCATCTCACCCTCAGCGGTGAATGCACACTGAAGGACAGGACTCCAGAAGCCAATTAATTGACTCCAGAAACCAGAGCTGTTTAAAACATGCTCCTGATCAGGAGTGAAAAGCACTTCATGCCCACTTGCATCACAAGGAACACGTACTCCTAAAGGGGTTGAGATATAAAAAGGAATGTTCTTCCCAAACTTCTGCGTGCCAGGACAAGAGCAGTGTAGTCAGGACCTTGTGATGGATCCAGAGTGTTCAGGAAGATGTTTTGACACCTGGGTGGTGCTGTGGGGCCTTTCACAAACACTATCACATTTCTCTACCAGGAAGTGTTAAGCTCTTGATGCATAAACACCTTTGATCCACAAACACATGACAGAGCAAAGGCTTCAAAAGACACGACTGTGCACAAAGAAACAGGCACCAGAATCCATTCAAGCAGGAAACAACTCAACTTCGAGGCCCCGTGTTAAGCCATGTGGGGAAAACGCTTGACATGTGCTACTGTCAAGAGCAGGAATACCAAATGCAGTGTGTGTGCCTGTGATCTGTCACTGACAGCTTATTTCTCTGGAGGAAACTCCAGCCTTAGAGAACATCAGAGGCAAACAGCCTTGTCTGAAGTCCCTCTTTATCTGGCAGTCCCCAGCCATTTAAGAACATGTGTCCAGATGTCACTATCGTGGTCCCACCTTGCCAGCTGTTTCTGGGAAAGCACATCTGTGCAGTGGTGGGTGTTGGCAAGAAGAGTCTTCCATAAAGATTCAGCCTCAATCCTGCACCATTAGGATAAAACCCTGTGCTTTGCCAGGCAGGAACTGAAGGCACTGCATTGCCAGATGCACGGTGACAGCTCCCTCCAGCCACAGAGACGGACTTGCCAGCTCCTGCCCAACCGACCTCCGAGCAGCTGAGGATGAGCAGCAGCTGCTCATCCTCAGGGAGCTTGTTTATAACATCAGATAGAAACCTAAAACTTGGTTTTTCTGCTTAAAAACACCCCTGTTTTCCTGACAGGTTCTCTCCCTCAGCAGGCGGCGTATCCAGCTGCAAACACCGTGGTCCAGATCATACTCTCTGCTGACCTTTTTGCTCATTAATGCAGTGGCAATAGCAGGAACCCTCCCTCCTCCCCACCAGGATGGAAGAGCCCCTGGGATAAAGCACAGTACCTGTGGGATGGCACCATAATTCCAGATGTAGCCCTTGTGGGGAAATACGTTCGCTACGAAGCGCAGTTTCCCTTTCTTCACATCTTGCTTAATTGGGTTTAAGGGTTCTTTTGTGGAAATCTGAAAGAAAAGTGACATAAATCCCTCTGCTATATGCTGTATGAATAAAAAAGTAACTTTTTTAAAATGGAATTGACAAGCCAAGAGACCAGGAGATGATGCTGATGCCAGCGGCAGATACTGGACAACTCCTGTTGCACTGCCATCCCTAGGGATATGGTTTCCAGCAGACTTACAAGCCTTGGAATCACATGTGGTTAAGAGCCATAAAATATTGCTTTAAATCAGAAGCCACTGGAGAACACCAAGGCATTCCAACTTCTGCAATCTCAGCCTCCACACCAGACCTCCAGCATTATGCAAGTACTGACAGGAGAAGTTAGAAACCACTCCGATTCTGGAGGTGGAATTGAGGAGGAATCAACAAGGTGGAGTTGAGGAGGAATCAACAAGGTGGAATTGAGGAGGAATCTACAAGGTGGAGTTGAGGAGGAATCTACAAGAAGCCAAGGATTAAGACTGGAACTGTAAAGCAGTTACCTCCATTTTNTTAAGACTGGAACTGTAAAGCAGTTACCTCCATTTTAGCATTTGTCCATCGAGGTACCTCCACGACCATGTTGAACACATTCTGAAGAAAGCAAAAGAGCAGTGAGTGGGCAGGAATCTTGGGGCCATGCTTTGAACTAGGGAACACATACAGGTGAGCACAGAAAACAGCCAGTTCATCTGAAACCATAAGGGTTTTTCTGCTGGGTTGTTTTTTTTTTCATTGTTAATTTTGAGACAGCTGATAAAAAGTCCTGTAGCCCAGTCAGTCACATGTCATCACTCCAAGCTGAATCCCACAAAACACCCCAAAGGCCAGACTGAGGTTCTCACACGTTCCCCAAGAGTTGCCATCTACAAACACCCCCATCACATTCCTAGGCTATAGGAACAGGTTAAATCAATGGCAAACAGCTGCATACAAACTGCCCTGGAGATAACAAAACGAGGGTTGGGCCATATTTATTAAATACTAAGTGTTTAATGCTCCTGAAAGAGCCACTCTGGCCATTCAGAAAAGACAAGACCCACAGGACAATTTATTTAATAGTGTGGGTACCTATGTACTAGCCTGAATGAGTGAGATCATCACTCCCAAATATTCTAGTCATAATGTAGGGAAGGATGCCTTTTCTCCAAGCTGACACTCCTGCAATAGCAGACCTTGCTAGTGGCATGGTGTGAGGATAAAAACACGGGGGAGGAATGCAGAACCACATCTCATTGTATCTTGTTTACAGGTGACACTTGAAAACATCCCCTGTTGATCCAGCTGGGCTGAGAGTTCAATGTCAGCCTCCTGTCCAAGAGAACAAGCTTTTCCACACCTGAACCTTAACATCTGCTGTTTGAAGTGATTATGGCTTTTTAACAGAAAGCCAAACCTTGCTCCCTGGCCTGGGCAAGGTTTCTAATCCCCACCTTAAGCAGTATTAGCATGGTAAAGTCCCTCGAACCTGTATTGCCCCATAATTGGATTGATATTGTGCAACAAGTGCTGTTACATCACTGACTTTGCCCACACCCTTCCCTAGCAGTGCTTTATTACAACCCCTTAATTGCAGGGGGTCACTGCTCATTTGCATTTTGTGTGCAGAAAGGCATAGAACTATTTTTATTCCTAACTTGAGGGAAGGAATGAAGCAACTGGAACAGGCTTTGCAGGCAGGGAAAGATGACTTGGGGCTGCATCTTTGTAAGGATTTAAGCTTCCCCATGGTCCAACTTGGCCAAAGACACACAAAGAGTAGCCCAAGGTCATCCCTTTGCAGTGACACAGGTCCAGGTAAGGTCAACACAGCCCAGCCTGAGACTGAAAAAAAACACCCTGCAATCCTCTCAGCGTCTTAGGAGTCTGAGGATAAAGATCAAGGAGCCCAGACAGACAGAGTGGGACAACCTTTTGCTGGGCCCTGTAACGTAGCTGCTAAGTGATGAGTAAAACCTCAGTGTGGAAGCACTCCAGCCACAGAGAGAGCCCCATGGGACCAGCACTATTGTGTAACTTTGGGGACTTCGACCTTCAGCTATTGTGACTTTTTTCTCTGAATGACTTGGCACAGAGGTGCTGGCAGCAGCACTGCGTGCCTGAGAGCACACCAGCAGCCCAGTTTCCCGTTAAGCAGGAGCAGCTCAAGGAACTCCTCCTCACCTCTGTACTCACCCCCCTGCTCCTTCTTCCCCTGTTCTGCAGGCGTTTGCAAAGCGTGGCATTATCTGGATTTTCCTTGTCTGGGTTACCTGCCAGGCACCTGCACTGGGAACTGCTTCCCTACTCGGCCGCTGCCTCACCCCCTGTCCTTGATGACCACAACCCATCTTCTCCCCTCTGAGAAGGCAAAAGCCACTTCAGACTTCCCAGAACACCTCAGGTAGCTCCATCACCCTCACCTCCGTAGCTCAACCAGCTGCTTTTTAGAGGTTCATCTCTCAACTCTGCATATTCTTTTCTCCTTTCCCAGAATCTCTCCCCACCTCTGAATTTCAGCTCTCTCTAACAAGCAGTAGTTGCTCCACTACATTTCCCGAGCTGAATAGCTTTTTAATACATGTCAGAGAAAGAAACAAGCTACAACAGTAAAGGACACAGTCAGAGAGCCTGAGGTACCACTGAAAAAACATTAAATCAAAACTGAAACACAACCATTTTGATTTCCTGAAGCTGAGCCATTTTTTACTCAGAGCAGCCTAATTTGATTAACCACTGGCTGCTAGAAGGATGTGAAAGCCCTGCAGCACTGCGAGGAGCAGGTTCTGCCAGGCAAGAGGTCCCAGGAGATGCTACAGCAGAAATTTAACCTGCTCATCTTCACCCTCTGTTCAGAGTCGGATTATACTGCAGGCATAGTGGTGGTACTGCAGCCAAAACCCAAGCCTGAAATATCAAGCAGCACCCATAGGAATGGATGTAGATATTACAAAAAAAAAGCAGTTTTCTGCTTAGCTAACCCAAAACGCCTGCATGAGTAAGCTCAAGCCAACTACTTGCATCTCTGACGCAAAAAATGAGAATGAGATCATCCATTCTCCTCTCCTGGGTCGCTCCACCCGAGGCCAGGATGGCAAGAAACCCACTCCTTGCAGGGTGAGGCAATGACTCCATGAGGTGCCCCTGCAGTGTGGGGAGCTGGGAGCCTCCCCCGGGTGTCTCAGGCTGCAGGACCCACCCTGGTCCCGCGGATGTTTCAGGACCCCTGGTGTCCT
>VZUA01027375.1:0-24928 GCA_013401035.1 Horornis vulcanius
AAAAAAATAATAACTTAGCCCCATGCACCAATTTTTGACCAGAAAATTCAATAATTCCTATTAAGGAGCACCTGGGCTGTTCCCCAGGTCTCACCAACAGTACAGTAAGTCTGGTCACAGGTCACTTTTTCACTGTGGATTATGGAAATTCTTCCCAAAGGCTGCTCAGGCATTTGTTAGCTCTGACACCTGAAGCCAGCCTGCCCTGGGATACAAGAAATGAAATCCTGCAGTGGGGCACAGCCACAGCAGATCGTGCACCTCCTCCAAAGTCCCAGCACAGCAATGACATTCAGGGCAGGCTAACCCTGACAGGGACAAGCACAACAAACCTGCCTATAAACCCTGTAATGTCTGGGAATCAGCAATCTCAAAGAATTCAGCAACACAACAGTAAAATGACCTGTTCTATTGTGTTGTTTAGAAAAGACAAAACCACAAAAAAACTAAAAGTGCAACATCTTAAGGGTGTAGATCAGCCTCCCAGTGTTGACCAGACCCCACTGCTTTCCCAAGGTCATTTGGTGTGCCAGGTGTGTAACACAGGTCAAACACTTACCCAGGATCAGTAATGTCAGACCATTGAACAAGGCACCAACGTAAGTGAAAACCCACATCAACACTGCGAACTGCAAGGGGAAAAAGAGCCCGTCAGCACCCAGTCTGTAGCCAGGACACCCCACAGTTTGCTGTAAACACAAATACCAAACTAAACAGCCCCAAACTGTGCTCTGTACACCTCCTGTAACCAGAGCTGGGTGATGAGATGGCTGAAGGATTCAGTAATGGGATACATGGCCTCCTGCATCCAGGTCACGGGGCTGAAATCAGCCCGAGTCAGCAGTGCCCAAACAGTGCCCTGTGACTTTGCAGGGCATTGCCAATTCCATGGTGAGGAATGATGAGCAAACACAGTTCCTACCTCCCATCTTCCAGAGAAACAGGACAAGCCAGGCTAAGAGAGGCCAAAGTGCTGATGCATGACTGAGCTGATGCATGAGAGAAAGGAGGCCACATGTGTGTGGTGGCCCTGCTGCCACCTGAGTGTCCATCCGCCTGCCCAGCCATGCTCTGACCAGAGCAGGCAGAGGCTCTGTCATATCAGGAAAAGGCTGTCTGGAAGGTCACAGGGTAGAGTGGGCCTGATTTACCTTTTCTCCTTCAAAAAAATTAAAAACACTTTGGATATTAAAAAATTTAGGAACGAGAGGAGCAAAAAAGTGCTCAAACACGGAAGCTGGCTCCAGGTCAGTGCCAAGCTCAGAAGCAAAGATCTCTAAAGCCTCACACTGCCATCACTGCTGGCTCCCTATCCCAGCCCCATTCCCCTCCCTGCTGACAGCATTTGTCCAGCTCCGGGTGGGACATGGGCTCTGCTTCCCAGCTCCACACAAAGGTCTGCCCACGTTCAGTGCCAGGTGGAGTGTCCCAGGCACACCTCTGACCTATAGCAGTGGGAGGGGATTGAGGGCTGCCAGCTCTATTTCAGAGTAGGATTCCTCCTGAGGAAAATCAGCCACTCTCTTCCAGAGTTGCAGGGCTGCTGAGGAGCTGAACAGCAGCCAGCAACAGCAGCTTTCCCAGTGTTTATTCCTTGCTCTGCACTGAGCAGAGACCCCCAGGCCTGGTCAGCTCAGCACATGAGGGAGGTTGTCTCCCAGCAGAACCCTGGACAGACACCATGGGAAGGCTGACACTGGCACCAGGGAGTGCAGACCTGGGCACAATGAACAATCCAAGCTGGAAACACTCCCATCAGCAAGAGCTGCACCCAAGGAAAGGACAGGTACAAAGTGCTGGCAAGTAAAACAATGCATGGTTGCAGGACTGTGGATGTGGGCCAGGACTGTGGTAGCTGGCCTGCAGCCAAGGTACTCCGAACTTACGTATCCCAACATCCAATTTTAGCTTATCAAAAGATGTAAAATATCCAAACCAAACAAAATCAACAGCCAGCAACAAGATAAGGGCATGACAGTCAATACAAATTTATTTTCCTGACCCCTGCAACAAAATCAAGTTGACTTCAAGAGCTTCACTCAAAAAGTGATCCTGTTCAAAATTCAGGTGCAGTAACTGCAAGTGATGCAGTTCTTTATCTGTCAGCACTTCTGAACTGTGACAAAGCAGCACCAAGGAGGGGCACAAAGTTAACCCTTGGAGAGGCTGCACCATTCCCAGCAGCTAAAGGATTCTAAGCAGGTTTCTCAAGGAAAACAAAGCAGATTTTGCTGAACTTCCTCATGATTGATTCAAACCCTGGCCCAGTTCTGCCCTGCAATGCCAGGGTGAGCCTGGAGCTGACCTCTCTGCACCAGGCATTTAACACTTCCAAGTTGGAGCAGCCTGCACACGCAGCACATCATCCCCCAGAGAAAGAGAAAAGGCAGTGACTTGCAGTGAGCAAAGAGCCCCCAAGTGTGTGATGGTTCACAATGGCTCTCTTGCATCCCAACAGATATCCATGACCTGCTCCCCATGGACACAATTCTTGATGCTCAGCACCACCCAGCCAGCTCAGCAGCCAGTAACACTGCTGATGACTCTGCCCAGGGCAGAAAACTTGAGTTTACATAAGCACAGGGCTAACAAGACTCAATCCCAAAGTCCAACTATTATCAAAACTATCCTATTTAGTGAGCATTGAATTTATGGTTCAAGAAAGAGCAAAATCCAGGAGTTCACATTTGACTGCACAAGCTTTAGCTCTACCAAAGTCTGTCCAGAACAGCAGCAGGGCAGAACCATAGGCTGCATGTGCAGGTTTTAATCCCACACGGCTCCAGGTACTTACAGTAATGGATGAGAGAGCGACCCTGATCCCACAACTCCTCTCTCTGCACCCCTCAGACACTTCAACCAGCTCTCCCAGGATTACCCATCTTGGAGTCCATCTCAACCCCACATTCTCTACTGGTCTCTATTTTGTTTTTCTTATAAACTACGCAAACCCAGAGACCCTTGGAAACACAACAAAGCTTACCTGAAACACACCTTAGAGATCTTTACAAACACAAACAACCTTCCCTGAAACACCACTAAAAGCTCTAAGACACGAAAAAGAAAGCAGATGGCAACCCAGGACCCACCTCCAGAGCTGATACTGCCCATCCCATTGGCTTGGCATAAGGGGAAGCTCAGGAGGCAAGCTTGGCCTGACCGTTCCTAGTATGTGTACACCAGTAAAAGGCCTGTGTGGCTGACGGACTGAACCCAGTTTTCCAGCCAAAACGGGAAAATCCAGATGTGCCCCATGCCCCTTCTTTGCTACAGAATACAGATCTCTGTTCCTCAAAGCCTCAGCTGAGCAAGAGCAGCAGCGCCCAGTGCCAGCACAGCCTTTACCAGGACAAAATGCAGCTTCTCCTGGGGCTCTGGCAAGGGCTCCTCTGGAGTCACTCCTTAAGAGCTGTGCGGAATTTCTCCTTGTGCTGCATAAATATTTAGAGTCCATTTCAAGACTTCCCTGACTGAAGCATTGTTTAATAAAGAAGAAAAAAAATCTTAACAAGACAAATTTTACAGTCAGAACTATTACACACAATAAACTGACCTGCAGACATTTTCTACATTAGAGCTCTGTAACTTGAATTATACATAAACATGTGGTTTCCTATCATGAAGATGTTTAAACTGCACAAGCCAAGATATTTTTATTTTTTAAACCAGGGCCATTATATTACATAAGACCCTGGAATCCCAGTGTTCTCCTTGAGCACAAACTTCAAAATCAGTAACTTGTGCTTGTGAACTGTCCTGACATTCACTGGTTTCTGATAAAGGGTTGTTTCCAACTACCATAAATTAGACTAATTAACCTACATAAAGCATTTTAAATGTCAGAAGGAGAGAGGGGAAATGAATTAGTTCAGCTGAATAAACACATCTTTCCTACGGACTGTAGTATTTTAAGTGATTAGAGTGCCTTGAAGACATTCTGGCTGGAATTAATTCTGCTTCTAACATAATTCCTCCAGAAGGCCTTGTTTTTAGACCAATGTTCACTGGAACAGCACCTGGCTGTTCACTGCTTCCTTCTCCTTTACTGCAAGGGGTTGGGATCTCTACACAAATGGTGCGAGAAGTCTATTAACTCAGACCAAGGCACAGATCACAAAGGGCTTAATCAGAAACACAAGTGACCTTGTGATTTCCAGTTCTGCTGCTGATAAATCAGATCCAAACAGGACTTTGGCAGTAGCACTATTGATCATGTCTCAAAAAACAACCAGAAAGAGAATGCTCAACCAGCTCCTTTTCTTACAAAGCCCTTTAGGAGCAGGGAGATTATTGCACAACCCCCAGGCCAATACTCCACCTCCTCTCTCTCTCCTGAGAAAAGAAATCTGTCCCAGGAGCAGCAGAGCCCTCTTACACCTCCTCTTGCTTCCAGAGGGAACTGCCTCACTGCAAGAGCCTTGCAGAGCATCAGGTGCAGCTTTTCTGGCACAAACTGTGTTTCACTTGGACCATAATGAGAAACTGCATCTACAAACTCTGGGTAAGATTCCGAGATCTGCCTGCAGATTTTTTATGGCACAAATACAACAAAGACTTGGACAGCCTTCCTGGTTTTCCCCATGTTTCACAAGGAACCCCTCCCCCAACTCCACAACTCAAAGGACTTTACAAAGTACTAAGTAAGGGGATTTACCACAGGATAAATGCAAGTTTTTTCAAGAAGATTAAGCAAACTGAAAAAGAAGTGGACAACCCAGTACACTGGGTAAAGGAAACACCAGTTTCAAAAACGAAGAAAGGTGATTAGGGCTTGAAAGAAGAGAATATAATGCTCCAAGAACAAAACTGAAGGGTTTTCAGCCAATTCCTTTATTTTGGACGTGCTTTTTGTGTGTTTTGTTGGGTTTTTTGTTGGTTTTTTTTTTTTTTTTGGTTTTTTTTTTTTTTTTGGTTTTTTTTTTTTTTTTGGTTTTTTTTTTTTTTTTGGTTTTTTTTTTTTTTTTGGTTTTTTTTTTTTTTTTGGTTTTTTTTTTTTTTTTGGTTTTTTTTTTTTTTTGTCACCTTTGCTTAATTTATTACAATTCTTCACAGTCAGTTGTGCTCTGCCACTCTCAATAAATCTCATTAAATTCTACATGGATGTACTCAAGCTGTTATACAACATTGCTCACACTGGGTAGAGTAATTTGCAAACCCCATTTCAGTAATTCCCACCACTAAAAGCAGCATCTTTCACTCCCAAACCCAGGGGCTGGAACATGCGTCCACCTTTGCAGTAACCCAAGGGCATCACTCAGTCCTCACCATTCCAGCAAAAAGTGGAACAAGAACTCCTGTTTGAGACAGGGAACTGTGCACTAACCACAAACAGAAAAGCAACTCCAAACCAGGCTGGGACAATCTAGCCCAGAGCCAGGTTTTCCAGAGGGACACACACATCAGGGAGATGGCCCCAACGCCCAGACTGGAGCATGGCTTGTTTTTTTTGAAGATTCCTGCTGTAAGAGGCACCAACGAGGAGCTGGAACAGACAATGCAGGCAGCCACTGCTTATTTCTGCTTTCCATTTGTGTTACTGCTCTGCCCACGTGCAGATCCAGTTATCCTTTACGGTTACCCCTACCACTGCAGGCAGCACTCAATATCTAGCCCTGTGTTGCACTTCCAAGAGCAAACTACATCTTGTTATTTACTTAACCAGAGCCATTGTTCATTCTGCAAGGACCAGCAGTCTTTTTGCTAACCTGGGTCAGCAGCCATGTCCTCACAGAGGTAAACTTACCTTGAGGGAATCCACCAGGTCATCAACAAGGAAGAGGCGCCGCAGCTCCCGGACGGTGCCGTTCACGTGGCCCAGCATGACGTTGCTGTACTTCTGGATGAGCTCCTCCGACACGGCCACATCTGAGTCCAGATAAGCCCTGCAGGAGACAGCCAGGAAACCTCAGGGTAACAGTGCTGCCAACTTGGCCTATGTGTTAGATGTGGTATTGATAGAACCTCCTTTTTGTGCTACAGGGAAACAAACTTCACAGTGTGAGGAATGCTGAAAGGACAGAACAGAACTAACCTAAGTTATTCTTAGTGAACCATTTTTTTCTCACTGCTTTTTATTCAGTCACCTGCACCAGGCAAAAAAGGTGGGCAGGCTAAGACAAGGAAAAAAACCCTGCAGAAGCAATATGTCCATTTCTGCCACTGGAAGGCCCTTGTGGAGTTACCATTAAGCTGTAACATACTATGGCACAGAAAATAAGCTAGATTTCTCATTTGCTAGAAAAAATTCTTACAGCTAGTGAGAGCAGTTCTTTTACATTAAGATATAAACCCATGTCTGGTTATATGTTCTTTCCACTCCATTGTCACTTATCTGTAGTTGCAGTGGCTATGGCAATTTGGAATCTTTAAACAAAGTATAAATTATTTATTTAATGTGCATGCTGGAGGCAGAAGGAGCAATGCAGCACTTGCGTAACACAGAGCTCATTTTACAGTTGTTAAACTTTTGTTTAGGAGGATTCTGCTTTGGGGTGGTTTTGTTTGGGGATTTTTTAATAAGAAAATTCCACAATGCTCCCATGTATGCCATTTAAGACAAAGCTAAACATGACCTTGTGCTAAGTCCAAGACAAATGAAAATACTTCAAATGGTAACTACAGCAAGTGGCCATTCCAAGGCTACATTCTGCCATCCACCCTTGGCTTCCATCTGCTCACCCTTCCCAGCTCATCCACAAAACCTGCACCAAAAATCCAATTCTTCTCACGGGATTTTTCAAGCATAAATATTCTTCATATAGCTAAGCTATAGAGAAAAAAAGTAAGCAACCAGATATGCTAGGCAAGAGTGTCTGGAAGCTACTTAGGAATATCGGTACTTTTAGAAAAAAACGCATAAAGAGCACAGGTAGAACAAATTCTGCTTGTTCTTGCTAAGAAAAAGCTTGAAATTCTTATTTGAATAACGACAAGCAAACAGTATTTTGATTGGGAACATTCACCCTTAACGGGGGGGAGGGGGGGGGGGTTTTTCCCCAGAATTTTGTTGCACAGACTAGCTTCCACTGGAAAAGGAGGCACTGCACACAGTCTGGGAGGAATGGAGGGAAATCTACAAAAACGCTTTGTTTTGTCTCACAGAAGATGGGAAGAAGGGAATACCACAAAATTATTAAGAGTGCTGTAGATAGAGAAGCAAACAGGAAGGCTGCAAGGGGAGAGTGAGCTACTTCACTCATTAGTAACAGGGAGAAGCAAGGCTGGGCAGAGTGGGACAGGGATGGCAGGGAAATAGGAAACACACTCCTACAAGTTCTCCAACACAGATTAGTAAGGTTTTATTTCTCTTAGGAGGCACCTCTGCAGCAGTGGGTATCTGGACCCTGCCACAGACCTTGCAAGTAGGGAGAAAAGCTACACTGCTGCACATTAAATCACACATTTTAAGGCCTTAAAAGTTTCAAAAGGATTAAAGTAGCCCTTTGTCATGGTTTAAACCCTGCTACATTTATTGTGGTTTTTTCATCCCTTGTACCAAGCTCTCAGTCCATTTTCCATATTTACTGTACGACTCCTGCGAAAATCTGAAAGTGGGGAACACAATTTTCAGTGCAGAGTCTATTCACCTTATTATGCAATATCTTGCAGCACGTGTCACCCACTTCTTCTGGCAGCACCACCACTGTTGCTCTCCAAAACAGCAAAATTTAATTAAAATAAAAATCTCACCTGAAGGGGTGGCCCTCATCAGACTTCTGGATTGCCTGGATAACTCCCTTGTATATCCTAAAGCTGATGGTGACAGAGAGCAGGGCCAGGGCAATGTAGGCTGTGACGCTGACGATGCTGAACACTGTTAATGAGAGCAACAGGAACAAGCTGGCTCCAAACACCACCCCGGTCTTCTTAATGTCTCGCCAGTAAAGGAGGTCAACAACTACAATTTAAAAGAGGTTAGAAATTAGAACAGGACACCTTTGGCATTCATATCAATGCAGTAATTTTTCATCATTCACTCGACTTCTTAGTCACCAAGAGTGGAACTTAAGAAGTCCTGTCAAACCAGAGCTGAAATCACAACTAGAAATAGGTTATTTAGTACTGGTTCTGCTCTGGATTTCAGATTATTGGGATTAGTGCTATTACCCAGATGCAATTGTTCAAATTTTAAAACAATGCTGCCCTTAAGCAATGTCAGAATTCATCTCTTCAGCTACTGTGCTGTGTTCTGCACCAGAACCACAGCAATTTGTGCTTCATTTCCTCTCACTGTCGGGCATTTTGTGGAGGTCACTCCCGGGAGAGATTGATTCCAATTCCCTGTTAGGACAGACAACAAGACACCAACAGATCTCTAAATCATTATATCTTTCCAAGCCTGGTAGAGGCAAAGGCACTGCTCAAAGACTCATTAACAGTTCATTTTGTTTTCTTTTGATGGAAGCATTCCCATGAAAGTTTATAATGTTGATTATGGGTGACAGACTGAGCCATCAAGATGGAATACTCTCCCTGAAATGTCAATCCAGGCTAAATCTGCTGTGCTACAATGCAGAAGACTTCATTTGCAAACCAAGTTTAGATTTCCTTAAGTGACCCTCATTAGAGAACACAATATTATGCCATTTTTAGCATCACTGTTCAAAGCAAAGTAGACCCTTGCACAAGGCATAGGTAATGGCTCAACCCACCCACTGCAGATCTGTTTGTTAACAGACATGATGTACCAGAGACAGAGTTCAAGATGAATTACAGAAACTTACTGCTATTGCACTACACATTTAGTAATCCTGACTCATCCTAAACATCACCAAAATTAACTGTAAAACAGTATATGACAGCTTGGAACAGATTATTTGGATGATTGTAAAAAACATTAAAAAAATAGAATTTGTCTATTATTTCTTGTAGGATGAAAACACAGTCATGCACTAACATGCAACACTTGGTAGCCTCCGTAGGGCGAAGTCTATGTAACCCTTTTGCAGCTACATGCCAAAGCCCCAGGGCTGGGGTGTGTTTTCCCAGACTTTCAAGAGATTAAGTTCTTTCCAGTTATTCCAACATGGAAACTATGCTGCATAGCAGGAAAGATGAAAACCATGGCCAGAAACTTAAACCCACCCTAATGCAAAGTATCTAAACCCAATATTTAATTCATATTTCAGCAGAAGTTTCCTGCAGCCCCACAGACAGAGCCAGGTTACAGCTGCACCAACACCTTCAATTTATTGCAGACCAAAAGTGCAGCGGAAAAACAGCCTCACCCCTCCAGCACCATCCATCCCACTCCTTTCTTCCAGCCTGGCTGCCTGTGCTGTGCCAAAACCACCCCAGAAAGCCGGGAGCCAACCAGATCAGGGCCTGGACCTGCCACCATATGACTGCATGAACATATGGGGGCAGAGATAGAGCAGCACCACCCGAAGGCAACGCTCCTGCTCTCTCAGCACCTCCAATCCAAACTCCTCCGCCCACTGCAGCCCAGGCTCCAAGCAACACAACTTTTCCTTATTATTTGTCAAAATCAAACAAACAAAATCAAGTCATTGTAGATCTACTTTTGTGTGGGTTGCAATCCCAAAATTTAACTTTTTCTTTGGGTTCTTCCTTTGCTTCCAGACACCAAAGAATCTACTATTGTCTCTGCATACCTTGCATTAAACATCAAAAAAAAATTGTGATTGACCTAAGAATCCTTGTAACATGCAAACCTAAACTGAACTGTAAGGAGCATCAACACCTGGGTGAGATCTTCACAACCAGTCTTGCCAAAACCAGTTGGATTTTGTGCTCTTAAATCATGAAAGGCATCTTAAAAAAAAACCCCAAAAAACAAACAAACAAAAACCCCAAAAAACACAAACAAACAAACAAAAAAAACCCAAAAAACCCCGAAAAAAACAAAACCAAACCCCCTCATTTCCTTTGGAGCATTTGCTGCAAGTACAGAAACCGTTTATTTTTAAATGCTGCAATTTGAGCATCCATGCACTCGAACTTGGCGCTGCCCCTGTATCAGGTGACACATTCAGTATGAGCCCTACTCCTCTCTGCCCTGCAGACAGCATTATTTCTATAAACGAGCTCCTCTCTGCACAGTTTTAAAGCTGTGGGCTCTTCCTGCTCCATAGGAAATCCATGCATTATTCCATGCATTAATGCTTATCGCAGTTATAAGGAATGTAAAGAGAGTAATCCATCTGTATGACAGCTCCAGAATGTCAGAAACAAAGGTACATTGCTAGAATTAAAACACACAGCAAAAGCCAAATGGCCTTTAGCAACCCATCAAGTCTTTTGTTCTCGGTAATCAATAAGAAAAATCCCCGCGCCAGAAGCTCCCTGACCACAGTTAAGCTGCACATAGAACATTTTTCCTCATTCCATCTCCACTCCTTTTGGAGAACGAGCAAACAAGCGTCGGCTTAATGACATATGGATCTGGTTTCATCGTAAATTCCTCAAAGGAAACTCGGTGTTTAAGTCTCGGAAAAACTGTTTTGTAATTTTGCAGTCCAAGAAAGCAGATGAAGCCACTGATTTGTATTCTCTAATTGATCAGAAACAACTCATTTGCATTTATTTTGAAAGGAAAAGATTAAAAGCATTACTAGAAGCAGCTGTCTTTAACTTACACGCGAGATATTCACAGCAGATTAAAAATAAAACCAGAAAAACAAAAGCCCCAAGCCAATTTTCAGCAACAGCCCTGCAATATCTTTCCTTATGGAAACCGTTCTGAGCTGCATTTTATGCAATATGAAGTATAATAAAATAAATAATATTAATGCACGTCTTGCAGGCCTATTCTAAAACAAGAACAGCTGTCTACATTTGGTAAGCACGAACTGTCACTTGGCACGTCTAAAAATAGTCCTGTACCATCCGTGCCTTACATGCACAACTCATCCAGTTACATTTTGGTTTTAAAGCAAGTGCTGCGATAGCTTTGGCGTTGTATTTTTTAGTCTTTTCCTTTCAGATATTTAAAACTGAGCAAGTCATATCAGGTTTTGATGACAAAAACAAGGGGTCTGATACATTTAACCTCATAATCCTCTTTTTTAAAACCCCCGAACCAAGCAACACTGTCGTGGTTTTTTTCGGTTTTTTTAGAAAGAGAAATTAAAAGCGAGACCTACGAGCGAGCTGAGCTCACGTGTACCAAAGAAGACCAGGAAAAGGGACTAACCCATTTTGGCATCCATCTTGAGCGTGCTGCAAACACCCAGCCCTGCCCTGGCACGACTCGATCCCGGCGCTTTCCACTTCCTGCGAGGGCACTCGGAGGTCGGAGCTACGCAACCTCCGCCCGCTACCATCCCAAATCCAGCGGCGGCCGCCCCGCCAATGGCCGTCTGCGCGCTAAATCCTTGGAATGCAGCTGCGGAGCCACGGGGCTCCCTGCACAAAGAACAACTCCCCTCTATGCAGTATTTACAGCCCAACAAGCCCCGCGCTTCAGCGCCAAAGAAAGGCTGTTTGTATCAAAGGGGAGGGGAGAGGGGGGAAAACCACTTCGATTTACAGGCGTTGTTAACACTGGAACCTTTCTGTGATGTGAAAGGTAGGCAGGGATCCTTTATATTCTCTTAATAGCAGCGAGGAGGCACAGGGAAAGCTTTTTCTGGTTCTATTTAGCGTTGTGCCATGAATGAGAAATGGGACAGCAGTGCTGAGAACGGGCAGCTTTCAGCACGGCTGCGGCGCAATGTCCCATCTGTCACCGAGGAGGAAAAGCTGCTGAGGAGAAAATCCACAAGCATAAATTGCTCTGCATTTCTGCGCAGAGAGGCCTTTTCCACTTACACATAATAAATTTCATATTCACACAGGATGTATTCTTCAGGGTTTCTGCTTATCTCTGTGGAGAGAATCCAAGTGATGACCCTGCAGTTCCACTAGAGTGGGGCAGCCTTGGCTAGATACAGCCCAGGCCCCAGGAGAAGCCATCATCCACCCAGTGGTTGGTGTGTCGAGCACCACTACAGACTGGGGTTTGACATTTTCAAAGCTTCCTGCATCAGGATGATTATTCAAAATCTTGGTTGACATGCTAACAGGAGCAGAGACTGGGCCACAAAATTGCAGCCTCCTTTTACCCTCATCAGACACACTGGAAGCCAGTTTGGTCTTTGACTGTCTCCTTGCAAGCCAGGAGCAACCACCAGCCCCTGGCTGGTGAAACTGAGTGGTGACAGCAGGACTGCAAGTGGTGCCAAGCACGTGGGACTGCCACCAACAGAGCTGACCCTGTCCCAGGGACAGTCATCCCCACGAAGTAGCGCTGGACCGATGGGCAGGCAGCTCCAACTGGGTAACAGAGGGCACAGAACAAGGCTGCACCATGCACAGTTCAGGCTTGGCACATCTGCACCACAACCCCAGGACAAAAAGTTTTAAAGATTTCACAAGTACATGCTAAAACAATAACAAGACAAACTCTACCAGAGCTTCAAAAAAAAAAATCCCCAAAAGAACCCCAGCCAATCTCAAATACTACTGAGCCAAAGCACCATTTTCCTTTCATTTCTACTTGACCAGATACACAATGTGCCTGCTGGGAAAACCATTCCAAAGCCCCAAATATTCATGATAAAGGTTGCATATGCCATCTTTGCCATCAGTTAACTATGTTAAACCAAAATTCAGAGAGATTTCTGCTGATTAATTAGAAAAGAATCCTGGGATAACCTGGAAGTATAGCTGTGCTGTTCACCATACCATCATATCAATATTCAGCCATTAAAACCTGACAATTCCTTGAAATCATTAAAAATTAAATAAATAAATGTTACACTTTAGTACCAATTACTCCATAGGGCCTATCTTCAAGAGCATTAAAAATTAAAAGCATGCTACCCCCCAGGGTAGACCTATTTCATCCTATCTATCTAGATGATCAATACCACAGGTTGTACCACTTGCATTATGCTTGTTCCTCAACTACAACACATTAACCAAATCTAAATTTAAGATTATATTCATTAGGAAGTAGTGTTTCAGCTGCAAAGTGCAACTACGAACCATACTTTTTGCTCTTCCCTGGTTTTAGCTTTAATTTTTTTTTTAAGTTATTTTTCACCATGGAAAGAAGCATGTTGCAATATTTGCTTCTATATTTATTTTGGGGCTTGATGAATAGTGCAATCAGTCCCTGAACTTTACCCATCATTTTCCATGCCACTGGAGCCTGACTAAGGAAGGAAGAACGTGAAACACGGCGTCTTCATCTTGTTCTAAACAAAAAAACCTCTAAAGCAGGCTTCAGCAGCAGCTGCAAAAGAAGAGGAATTGGGGTCTTCTGCTTCCCTGAAAACTTTAATTTCTGCTTCCATTTTCTTTTAGACCTGGTCTCTGCTCAGGATGGGTAGTTCAGGGGTTTTAAACCAAAACAGACTCCATTATTCTCAAGGCCTCAAATTCCAGGGTTAGAAATGTGCTTTCAGCTCAGCACCACCCCTGCCGGGCTGGTTGTAAAAGAAACCTGAACATTGGGCCTGAACACAAAAACAGAACTTGCCTTTTGATTTTTACCAAAACCTTCTGGCCTCACCCCCATCCCTTTTTTTTTTTTTCTTTCTTTCTTTTTTCCTTTCCTTTCTTTCTTCCCATCCCTGAGAATTTCAGGCCTGACGTATGGAACCTTGAACATCTAAATTACTTGCACATCAACAACATATTACTAAACACTGCACAATATTTTTTCCTAATATATTACAGCTCTTTTATGAAAGATTAAACTGTCAGAACCTGATTTTGCAGGGGCAAAGTGTTTTCACCTTCAGGACTTTTTCTATATATTTAGGTTCTAGATAAAGCACTAGGTTTTAAAGATTTCAGAGAGCTGGCAATTTTGTCCAGGCAGAAAAAATATAAAAAACCCCCAGATTTTGAACAATTATTCCCAAAAAAAGAGGAAAACTTCACATGCACCAGGCACGACAGGGCCCTTTAAAATACATTTAAGTATCCAGAAATGATTAATTTTTTTTAAAGCTTGTCCTGTTGATAAAGTATGAAGATTACTTATTCAAATAAGGCTTAAACTCTAACACACTGAGCACTAATGTAATGATCCACAGAGATTTACACTGGAGATCTCCTATTGGTGCTTACAGGAACAAAGGTCATCACCACACTAATTTAAGGTTAGCTACTTATTTACCTAAAACAATTTGATATTATGGCTGTAAATTCTGAAAAATCAGACACAGTTTTACCTAGAATTTGGCAGAATTATGAAAGCAAACAGGATTAAGGGTAGATTTCAAACAGATTTTTAGAGAAAATACCCCCACCCTGCTGTAAGCCTGCATGCAATTTCTCCTCTTAAAAATATTAAAAACGACGTGCAAATTACGTGGGGTTTTTCAGTTAATGGTTCGTATTGTTAGATTATTAATAATCTCGAAATTTCCAAGGACCACGGACTAAATTCAGACTATGCTGGCATTTGTGCTAAGCATACCAAAACAAGCTCCTTCATTAATATGCTCTGTAGGACTGGAAAAGATCTGCAGTGTCACACGAGCCATTTCACCTACATAAATTATTTATTCTGCCTTGCTAGTATTTACCCATTTTAATCTGCAGCTTTCATAATTCTGCATGTGGCACAAAGAGTCTCCACACCTTTGGCTACAATCAAATAAATACATGCTACAGACACCATTTACTAAAAACAACCCGCGGCATCTCAAAGGAATAAAACAAGGAAAAAAGGTGAAAGAATAAATACCCTTATCCTTCCAACTGCTCGGCTGACTGTCCATCTCTCCAGATGGGATTATCAATTATGCATTCCAAGAGGGGAGAGCTGCGGGAGAAGCGCCCTGCAGCCCAGGGAGGGAACCATGGGCTTCCCCGGGCTCCGCAGTGGTGCTGCACTGGTGCTGCAGGAGCGGGTCAGCTGACGGGGTGTGGAGCTGACGCAGTGTTGGCACCGCACGGCCCCGCTGCGCCCGGCGCAGCCCGGAGCGCCGGCAAGGAGGGCAGGCACGGCGGGAGCGGCTCCTCCCGGCACGGTGGCCCCGCTGCACGGACGGCAGCGAGGGCTCCAAAGCCGGGCCGCGAAAAGCCGCTTAGTGCGGCCCGGCTAAAAGTAGTCAGCAGACGAGCTTTAAATAGATTGCTTTTCAAACAGAGGTTCAAAGGCGTTTACAAACCTCCCAGATGTATGGCTTCCCCTCGGGTTTCTGTAAACTAATGTCTGTCTGCTGGAAGACTAATAGAGACATCTTTGTAACACTTCTCCCTTCACAACAAGCAGCGTGAAGGGAAACAGAAAAGGACCCATTCTGTGCCTGGAACAAAAGCAGAGGCTCATGAAGAACACAATTAATCCTTTTGCTGGTACCTTTAGTTCTCAGGAGCTGCTCAGCCGTATTTATTCCTCTTAAGGAAGGCCGCAGAAAAAGTTACTCGGCCCTTTACCTAATTCCTACAAGCGAACACCTTCCCCTTTTCTATTTTACATCAGCACGCTCTGTTGGCAACTGCTGACCTGACAATTAACTGTTCCCTTCATTTAAATAAAAACAGGAACTTGATAGTTTACAGTACCAACATATAGAAAGCAACATATGGAAAGTATTACACAAACAGGAGAGGAGAGTGAACGACAACTCCAAATCTGAAGAGAAGAGCTGTGGGAATCCTGTTGTCACTTTGTTTCCATCCCTGCTGAAAAAAACACAACTTCTTTTCCAGTTTGGAGTTTCTTAAGATCTGGAACCAACAACAGAAAGCTAAAACCTTTGCAGGATTGCTCCAAAGCCTCTTAAAAATCTAGTACACCATTTTCTTAAGAACTAGAAAAGAGTATTCCCACATTTCCACAAAAATACTGTAGACCAGGAGGGGCTAGAGATCCTGATTCACTTTTCATTAGAACCATCTTACACTGAGAAAGATTACTACAAAGAGATCCAAAAGCCCTGGTTTTGACTTTAACTGCTACGTAAATTTAAGGCCTCCTTTGACAGCAAGACCAACTACATCTCTTTTTAACTTATACAAAGATGTGCGTTTCAGTTCCAATTTCAACAGGTAAATCCAAACAAATCCAAAATAGAAGGGAAGTAGGGAGTATATATTCAAACATCACAGTGCAAGTGAATGTGAAAAGTTACACTGTACAAAAGAAAAAAGTACAAAACACATCTGAGAATCCGCTTCTGTCTTTATGCTGAACTGGAAACCACCAAAACCTGTGAGTTCCCTTCAGTACTTGCACTGTCACTAAATTTGCCAAAAACATTGTGCTTTCAAAGGTCTTTCCACTAATTATCATATTTCTAAAAATATCCAAATAAAGCCATTTCATATTTATATTCTTTATATCTTATACATAAAATAGTGCATTTATGCAACTCCGTCTAACCAGAGTTTGTTGTGGCCACAGCACGGCACCTGCACCACCAGTCCTGTTTCTCCCATCTCTAGTGCGCTCTCACTGCCCCCCAGGAGTTCCTCCTGGCCTCCAGATCCTCCTCTTTACTCTCTGCATACTCAGTGTTCACTCTCACCACTCCATGAAAACACACCCATAATGAAATCCATCTCCCATTCCAGGCAAGAGGGGACATCCCCCTCCACACATAAACAGGGCACCAACACTGCCAAACTTCTGGAGGAAACTCTGTTTTCAGCAGGGATATTGCACACACCTGCCTCTAGAGCACGTTTGAACACCAAGTACAGAGGAGGTGGCATTATCAGGTCCCCCAGAGAAGTCAGACACAATCAATTCTGGACACATGTCATGGAACGCCCCAGGCTCCACCGGGCTGCTGCCTGGCAGGGTGAGTGCTTTACTCACTCACTACTCACATATTAAATCACCCTGAGCAGGGGCACTGAGAACTGCACTGTACCTCCCTCTGCTCTCACTCAGTGCCGATGCCTATATGGCAAAGTTGCGAACTTGGCCCAAATGCTCCATTTTCTCCCTAATTCTTCCACTCTGAAGGAACTTCCTTCAGGCTTTGCTCTTTTAGCAGCCTCAACCACACAAGTCTTTGCCTCTCAACGGGAGTCACAATAGCTCTAATGAAACACAGCAGGTCTGTGTCTTCAGAAAAATTTTTCTCATTTGGTTTGTTTGGTTTTGTCATTCCTCCTCCTCCACAAATTCTCTACCTTCCAGAACTCTCCATTTATTACTATTTACCTGGTAGCAGAAAAGATGACCTGAACAAGCAAAGAATCTAAGAATACAATGAGATGAAATTAAACCAAGATATTTTATGTTGAATTAAATAGAATTTTACCTATCTGCTTCTGAAAAAAACTCAGAGAAATTTCAAGGCATTTTTTCTCCAATGAAAAACAACAAACAAAACCAAACACTCCCAGCTGCTGAGTGGCTCCATTTAACTCACTACAGACACAGAAAATAAAAAATTCTCCAAATGGGTACAGCTGGTATCAAGCAGAACTGCTAATGTCCTTTAAGCTTTATACAACTACAATTACCTGGTTTCTGTTAAGCATCACAGGAAGTATTTGATTACTGCCCCCATGTTGTAGGAGGAAAAAGGAAAGATTCATCATTAGTACCACCCTCTCAAAGCACATTTCCCACCTGGGCTTCACCTTTGTATTTGTCCCCCCACGAAATCCAGGAAATGTAAAATATTATTAATTAGCTGCATTTCTGAGTGCCTGTAATGGAAGGATATAAACCAGTTAGATTTAATCTGAAGGGAATGTCTACAGAGCTGGTGGTCAAACCCACAATGAAACAAGGGTGTCCTGGGGAAACTGAGGTGTCTTGATGGTAAAGATCTTAACATTACTTGCAAATGTTATCGTAATACTCAGCATGGAGACAGTGAGGGATTTAAACTGCCAATTTCCATTTTAGTACATAACTTTGTTGTGGCCAGAGGTTTTGAGTCTATAATTCAATAATATCAGTAATATAAAAATCTCCACATCTCGTGAATAAAAACCAGGTTTGTGGAAAGCATGGGCTTGGGGAGGATTAATGATCTGTATGAGAGAAGAAAGTCTGCAACAGAAGGGCTGAGATGCATAATGTGTATATTTAGCTTTCACATCTCAGACTCATTTCAGGAGCTGGGAATTTCTCGAAACCTGGATGGATCCCTTCCCGTCTGGCAGGCACTAATGCTTCACCTCGGTGACAAACACTAGGTGGCATTAAAGCCCTGTCACACAGGCTGGCCCTAATCCATGCCTGCTGCACTGCCCTGATGCTTACACCTCCTGCGGGAGCTGGGGCAGCAGCACATGAACCCACAGGAACTGCCCTCTGAGGTCACATTTTACCAAGCAGTGCATTGATGGAGCTCAGGAGTGCATATCTGAGATCTGGTGAGGGTGATAGAGAAGTAAGGCTATTTGCTGAAAGCCAAATAAAGCAGCTGAGAAATACACACTTGGGGGGAAAAAAAAAAAAAATCACTGTATTCAAGACACCAGAAATTGTTGGTGTTGCAGGGGGTGTTTGCCCTTAAAATTGTTCCAGTTGTTACCTACAGTCTGTATTTGTTTGGGTTCGGGGTTTTTTGCTTTTGTGGGTTTCTTAAATCTGTCCAGGTTACCCAAGGGTGTGCTAGGCACCATTTAAAAAACCTCCTTCTACCCAGGAGCCTCTTCAAAGCTTTACATTTGCTTCAGTGGAGTGGGGAAGTTTAAAAAGTTTCTGCAACCTTTTTAGAATTCTTGTTAGCTCCTGCAGCCCACTGGGGCTGTGGGAAGTTACAACACATTGGCATTTAGGTTAGCTTCCAAAAAATAGCGCTGTTAAGTAAGGATTCCACAACCTTGGATTTAAGTGCACCAGTAAGGCAGCTCAGATTAAAGCTTTAACAAGCATCAGTCACACCATCACATCAGCTGAATTCCACAAGTCTTAAGACACAGTGAAATCTATTTCAGTTCCACTGATGGCTAGGAAAAAAAAAACCCAAAGAACAAAGGTAGACTCAGAAGGCCAAACACATGCACAGAGGCACTTGGCCTTGTGATGAACAATCCCTCCTTGTTAGTGCTTCAATGATACTCTGAAATTGTGCCTAAGCAGGGTGGTATTTAAAGCAGACAACTGATGTTGTTTGTGGTGTGTCTCAGAAGTCCAGTTCTGTATTTTGCAACACAGCAGTGTGTGGAAAAAAAATCCAGAAAAAAAAGGGGTCCATTTTTGAATTGGTATTTAGCTTTAAGCAAGGGTTCCTGTAGCATAAAGCAGAAAATTTTCTTCCCAAACAACACAGCATGTCAAAAAATGAAAACTGCAGCTGCTCTCCATAGTGAACACAATACTGAGAAGCTGCAGCTCCCCAGCCCAGCTCACAGCACACTGGACAGATCTGTCCCTTGTCCTTGCACTGGGCCATAGATAGGAGAGCAATGACACTGTTCAACTCTTCCTCTCTGCTTTGGCAGCTGGCTCTCTGCAGCTTCAGTGGCAGCTTCCCACGGATGGAAGAGCAGCAGCTGTGTCCTCCTCAGACCCATAGTGAGGGGCTGCCTTCTCCAGGCAGGGGCTTGCCACCCCCAGCCTGCTACATCTATGCAATTAAACCCTCTGCAAAGGTCTCCCTTAAAAAAACAAAAGAAAACTAACACAAAAGATCTTATATTAAGTGCAGTGTTTTGCTTTGGTGTTTTTTTTAAGTAGTCTGAGCTCTAAGCAATTAACCCCTTGACATGAAGTCCAAGACACACAGCTGCTCTCTAAACAGTTCTATCTGCTGGAAGCCTGAGGAGCCTTCACAGAACACACAGACACACAAAGAGTTTTAGCAGTGCAGGTTATTAGTGGAGTTTTACCCCAAGGGAAAAGCAAAACTCTCTCCTTTCTGCCTTACCTGTACATATAGAGGAGGTGAGATAGGAGAAAGGGCAAAGTTAAATATAAAATAATACACCTTCTACCTTATTTCCCAAACCTATTTCAATTGCACTATTTCACCTGCTATTCCCTTCCAGCTCAGGGTACTCTGTAATCCTATTTTATGAACGGTAGGTTGCAGCTACTGCATACATACAGTACTGCTGCTGAGTCAATCTAACTCCTGCCTGTCTATTTAGAGCACCGTGCTTTCTGCAGTAGCTGGTTTTTTGGTGTGATTGCTTCTGGTCAAAGCTAAAGTAGCAGCCGAGTGCTGCAATATTAAAAAGCAACATACTACTCTAGTCTACAGAAAGCTGGGAATTCATGAGATGTTCAGTTTAGAGGAAAGAATACAACTTCCTGCTACTGTAACTGCACATTACCGTAAGAGAAATTAAGTAAACTGAAGTGCGAACCCCACCTGAAAAGAGAAACAGAAATTAATACCTGTGCTGTACAAAAACCAATTTTACTGTTTGCAGAACACTCAACTTCTTAATGACCACTTTTCCAGTAACCTGCATACTAAGCTCCCTCATGTTCACTTGGTTTAAACCACCAGCCTTCATCTAATACAGGCTGGAGATGCACAGGCTATTTTCCAGATCTCAGGCACATACAGGAGCAGCAGGGGTATTTTCCTGAGTTTTACAGTCTGATGTTCAAACTGTTAATGAAAAGGAGGAAATGCGTCTTCAAATCATTTGCACACAGCATTCCAGATTCAGAGTTTGGCAGGCCACCCCATGCCCAGCCGGTGGACAACCATGGAAGGGCCTGCAGTGAGCAGTCACTTATTTCGGCATCAACAGACCACGAGCAGCACAGCTGGAGGAGAAACCTGGAGATGATGAGTCCATCCCTGATAAACAGAAAAAAGGTACTAAAGCAATCAGAATATGAAAAAAGGTACAAGTGCAGGCACATTTTTTGTTACTCTTGGCCTACAGAGAAGTTTACAGAAAGTGATTTAAAAATGTAAGTCAAGACATGCTTAAGTTTAGCTAAAGAAAAATGCAGATCAGCAAACTGCAAGACAGCATACACAGATTACCTGAAGACTTATTCAGCTTTGCTGAAAATACAGCAGTAGGCTTTTTCTTTTCTTTAACAGAAGCAGCTTCTTTCTCAGCTTCCTTCTCAAAAGCTCCTGGTTTTACTACACTGACTATCTCTTTTTCAGCAGATAAAGGTGAGGTATCTGTGGCTGGTAAGGACACGGTGGATACTTCAGGCACTTCTCTGTCCACAGCCTCCAAAGACTTTTTCAAGGCATGGGTATCTTCCTCAGCTTTTACTTCTACATTCTTCACAGACAGATCACAGGGCAGCTCTGGGCAAGGCAACTGCCTCTTCTCACCCTGGATCACCTTACTGAAGTCTTCACCTTCACGCATTATTTCTTGGTCAGTGGCTTCCGTCACAAATTCAGGAACGGTTTTAGGATGACCTAACATCACAAAGTCTTCTTCCACTGAGACTGGGGAAGACTCCATGGGTGAGAGAGCTTTGTCATCTCCTGTTTTTGGTTCCATAGCAACAGATACATCAGCTGAATAAGCCAAAGCATCCAGCTCTTCCATTTGAAGAGGAATCTTATCTGCCTTGGCTATTTTTGCAGGTATTGGCTCAGATGGTAGAGCAGCAGAAATTTTGGAAGAGTCCAGCTCAGGTTGGAATGACTCCAGATAAGGCTTGCCCGTAACAGCTACTGAATCCACCAGCCCTTCCTCATGTTCTTCATCAGTTGCAATACTCTCAGTGGATTTACTTTTTAAGAGGAGAGATGGATCTTCACTTGCTTCCTCAGCAAAGTCAGATATCATCTGGCTATTAAACAGGCCAGCTTTTCCATACAGTGGAGACAGGGTTCCATCTAGTTCCTTGTCTTCAAGCACATCCTGAGAAATGCTTTCTGTTACCAGCATCTTTGAATACTCTGTGAAAGATGGAGAAGGAGATTCACCAGAGACCTTTGCTCCCTTAATTAAATCACATGCAATAGATATATAAGGAGTCTCCAGATCTTCAGGAGTGGTGCTACTCTGACCAGCAGGTTGTTTAAATGCCAACGTCTCCTTTGCTTCCTGGGCCTGTGTCAGTGGTACATTCACTGCCTCTTGGTACACAGGAGGTTTTTCAGCCTCTTTTACATTCTCATACTTGGCAGTGGGCATAAATGTTTCTAGTGGGGAAGCTTCCAGATGCCCAGCAGATGCTTCTGCCCCAGCAGTGCCGGTGCTTAGTGGGGCTTCCATAACAATATCTGGCAATATTGGCGACGGAGCAGCTTCTGAGCTTTCAAAGGAGGGGCAGATTTGCACCACGGGTTTTAGAGTCTCCTGCGCCGCCTCAGAGGTTTGCACTAAATCCATCTTGGTTTCATAAGCCAGTTTTGTGCAGGCTGCATCGTGCATCTCGTATGCCTCCTGCACCAGGTCAGGAGTGAGTCCCTCGGGCATGTTTGCAGTGCTGTCAGGGGGCACTGGCAGGACCCCCTGTGCTTTAGCAGAGTCAGCTCCCTGCCCAACTGCTCCAGCAGCAAAATTACCTTGTTCTGGGCCCGTCTGAGCTTTCAGTTCTGCAATTTTTTTCTCATCGTCGGTTCTATTTTCTGAAGTGCCTTCCTCTAGAGGAGATTTACCTTTGTTACCACCAGGACTTGGAGAGGAGTCAAATTTAGTACAAGTGATGTAAGTCTGTGAAGGTTCTTTTACAGCTTCTGGGGTGCTTGGGAAGGAGGGCTCTTCAGCACTGCCTTCACTCTCTCTTTCGTAATCCTTCTGCACATTCAGCTTACCCACACCATATATGTCATCCAAACTGCTCTCCAGCTTGGCATCTATCTTACTTCCAACATCCTCTCTCATGCTGCTCAGTCTGTGACTAGCACCTTTGACTTCCCATATTGGCTCAAATGGTTTGAAGTCTGCATATTCTTCCCTCCTAAGAGGGTCTTCTGGCAGCACCCCTTTTTCACCATGATCACCACCTCCTCTGTACATGTCTTTGTTATAGAAGAGATCTTCCTTGTTTATTTCAAATAAATCTTGGGGAGATTCTGGAGACATTTTCAGCTGCTGTGCAGGCATTTTCTCCAGGTTAGGTAATTCTTCAGGGCCCTCTAGCTGTGTTTTTTCTTTAGCTGGAGATAAAATGGCTGCCTCTTCTTTAGCAAATGCGGGTTGTGAGTATTTCATCTCTGAAATGTCTTTATCATTTCCCTCTGCAAGAAACGGGTTTCTGGCACTTATCATAGGCTCTTTATAAACCTCACTGGAGCTTTCTTTGTAGAAAGTGTCTCTTGCAGGAAATCCATCTGAGAGGGTACCAAAGGCCGTGTGCTCTTTAAAGGGATCAGCTGAGAGAGGAGAGAAGGAGGGAAGAGAAGGAGCAGGATCAAGTGGGACTGCAGTAAAATCCTCTTGACCAAGCGACTTAGTGCTACCTGGCTGCTCCTGCAAGTCCATAACTTTTTCTGTGACCATGGATAGAAAGGAAAGTTAGAGAATGCAAGTGCTCTCAAAGTCAGTGCAAACTTTCAACAGGTTCACATGATTTTAGCTACTAAAGGAGTCTTCCAATGTCTAGCATGGATGCTACGAGCCATTAATACACAGTATCACTTAAAGCTATTCTACTCCACTTTTAGAAGAGAAATAAGCAAGAGGCTCAAGAAGCAGCAACTTTATGCAGTGCAAAGATCTCAGTAAAGCTGAAGATGCCAGACAAGTACAGGGGGCAATATTAACAAAGCCAGAACAGAAGGGTGGCAAGGGGAGACAGAGAGAAGGGCTGTATGGATGCCTAAACATTGCACAAACGTATGCCAGCAAAGTCTTTTTTTGACACCTTTTATAAAATGGGAATTTGTGGATGGTGTACTTAAGAAAAACCACTAAATCAATACTACAGGTGCAAATTTTACTTTTTAAAATACTGCAGAAAGTTACTATAGATTAGATCTTTCTGCTAAATCAGTAAAGCAACTATGCTCTGATGTGTTAACCTGTTAACAGTATCAACTTCTCTCCTACATCAAGGGTCCAAGAATTCACAGATGGCTGTATCTTGTTTATGAAACAGTTTACCATGTAAACAAATGAATGCGTATTAAAATCTGGAATAGATCAACCGAAAAGTCAACACTGAAAAACATGACAGAGGCTATTCTTGGACCCATGCTGACTTTTAGTAGAGGCAGACAAGTGGGAGAGGGTTAATGAGATGAGAAAGGCAGGAGGTTCTTAGACAAAGGGGAGCAGAAAGAACTTGCCTGCAGAGGAGTGCATCAGAGGCGCAGATGTAGCAGGAAGAGCAAAAGGGGTCTCATCTGAAAAACAAACAAATAACCTCAGCAGAAGGAAGGGCCAGGGTGAAGATGGGAGAAAGCACACAAGGAGTCAGTTCCCAGTAAACCCAATAGATCCACAGCCAACACCCAAGAGAACCAGGGAACACATCATCAGAGCCAGGTGATTTGGGAGAGCCAACACCCAGATTTCCCCATTCACAATGGGATCTTTACTGAGGGATCTCCACCCTCCAAGCCAGTGACCAACCATAGGGTGAGACACACCTTGGCAGCTGCTTTTATTTTCAGGCCCTGATCACGCACACCACTGGGCAGCTACACCTGCCATTGCCAGTGGCACATGGCCCTTACTCAGCTCTCCCCACAGCCCCACACTCATGAGAGAGCAGCCCCATCAAACTCAATCAAACACCAGTGAAAGTTCAAATGACTAAAGCAAGCTCTGGAACACCCCACAAACACAGCCCTCCTCAGGCACAGCCTGGGCCATACTATCTGCTTTATGTGTTTACTCTTTTTCTTTTGGTATTGTACAGACAAACCCCCAGCAGAAGCCATTATTTTTAAAGCCTTTTTTGGCATGATCCAAAGAGCATATTTGGCTTTGCTGAGTGTGCTTTAAGCCCAAAACCTCCCAAGACAAACCCAATTCTCCAATTTCCACTAAAAGCTGCAGTGCCAGCCATCGTAAGGAAACAGGCAAAGGAAAACCAGTCCTCTGGATTTCTGTGTCAGCAGCAGTGTTTTTGACAGGTCCATCATAGCTCGTTGGCTTTACATTG
>VZUA01027375.1:27494-47463 GCA_013401035.1 Horornis vulcanius
AAGTTAATCCCACCAGCAGTGTTCCAAAAATCAAGTCTCCTCACAACATACAGTTAATTTGGTTTGTTTTACAGAACATTTATCTCTTGCTGTATTTTGTGGACTAGAAGTATCACCTGAAGACTACAGAAAGAGTAAGAAATAAAGCTGAGCATAGGACTTGGTATTCAGAGGGTCCTCAATTCCTGCTGGGCCAAAGGGATTTCTGCTCAGTTTTCTAAAAATTACATTTTTCGATTAATGACCATATAGAGAGAAACCTCAATTCCAAATTTAGAGCACATTAAAGCAGTGTCACAGTTCAATGGTTGCAAAGCTTTTAAGGATGAAAACCACACTGGAGGACAACTGATGGGTACGTGACACAGAGTCACAGACCTGCTACACCAAGTACCACTACATGCCCTTTATTCCAGGAGATGCTTAACTCCATGTCCCCTGGCTCACCAGGATCCTTTCCACAAGCAGACACTGCTCCTCAGCCCACACATTCTCCCTCCTTCAGATCATCCCAGAGCAGCACAACCTGAATGTACTGGCAAGGGTCTGTGCTTTGGGGCAGGAGAAAAAGCAGGATGGACCTGATGGGACCAGATTGTGAACAGAGACCCTGATAACCCAACAGAAAAGGGCCTCCCAGGGAAACCAACACCAAGGCAGTGGAGATGATATGCTGGAAATGCAGGAGAAAGGGCAAACAAACACAGCAGAGTCCACTGGGGAGCAAGGAGGTGAAGGGGAAAACACACAAGTCATCCCTGAAAGGTGCAGCTCCCTTCCTGTCCAAAGGGCAACTGCAATCTATACCAAAAATTCCACATTTAAAATCTTTTGAATGCTTTCCAGCCCCAGAGAGAGAGGTTTCAGTTTCTGGGGAAGGGCAGTGGGTTTAAGACCACTGGCTCTCATTTTTTAGTGTTTCCTTAAGACACCATACGGCAAAAACTCCTTCTAAGGTCTGGTTTCCATTTACTCAACACAGAACCATAAAATTGAGATGCCAGCCACTGAATTCCCAGGTTCTCTTAATGGAAGGATATTATGTCCACACCCAATCTTTATTTTCCACACATGGCTGGAGTGTGAAAAGAGATTACATAAAAGCAGTGTTTCCTAAGCAGCCAAGGAGAACCACCCACTCTCCCTCCATCCACATCAGAAAGGCATTTTTCTTGCTGAAAGGAAAAAGATACAAGGGAGGGCTTTTTCCTGCCCCTGTGTAACACCTCAAGGCAAGCAGGGAAAATAGAGTAGGACAACTCTCCATCAGCATCGGTGTTAACTGAACCACCACTCTTTGCAGACTGGAATTGAAGTGACATGGTGAAAGGGATTTTTTCCAGTAGAGACACTGCTGAAGAATCCCCACTTCCTAAGCAGAAGTAGAAACCTCTCAGAAACACTGCTCTGTGGGTAACTAGGACACTTCTAGGATCCATCACCAGGGGTGGCTTCTCCTATTTGCATCTCAATGGCAGAAATTAGGTGACAAAAACAAACACCTAAACAAGCAACACAACAGAACCTTGTAAAAAAACTTCAGATTACATCAAGCTCTGAGTGACAATATTGTCAAGCAAAAGTAGATATTCAAAAACCTTAACTGACATACAAAGTGAGTTTCACTACAACAAAGCTTCACCCAAATATATACAGAAAAAAATCTAAGTGATGTTCTTACAAATCATAACTAAAACCAAACCATAACGTTTTACAAATCATAACTAAAACTTCAGTAAGATGAACTGCTCAGTTAACACTTCATCAGAAGACAGGTTTTGTTTCATGAAACACAGAAGAATGAAACCTCAAAAAGAATACAACTTCCATGAAAAAGAGTTCTTACTCCAAATTTTTTCAGCCAAAAATCCATAATGTTGCAAGTTAGTACTGCTTTCAGCATTGCAGCCAAGATAAAGGCTGACCTCTTATTTATGAGTGGTACCACTTTATATGAATTACTGAAGCACTCCAATTGAGGGCTTTTAAAGAGAACTTTACAGAGACTCAGCCTGTCTGACTGCATTCCTGTTTTTAATCAGAAACATTCTGTAAATTTTACCTTGGACTTTTGCAAATTAAATATTCCCTAAAAAAAAACCCAAACCAAAAAACAAATCACTCACAAATAGCCCTGTTCTTTCTTTCATTAGCATGGAGTCTCACATTTTAAAACAGCGTTATGATTTCAGCTAAAACATAATGCCCCCCCAATGAGAATCAGATTTCAGTTTTGTTTAAAAATAAAGAACCCTGACACCAGCATGACAGAGATGTGTAATTTTAAACCCTCATGTTAATTTTTGCTGATTTCCCACTAACTGCTGGTGTTCCAAGATGTTGACATTACCAGCATAAAACTTAACATTTAAATATCAAAATTTCAGATTAAAATTAGAGAAATAAATGGAGATTTCTCCCACAACTAATGAAATTAATGTTATCTGCAAATATTTCCAGAGAAAAAGAGAAAAATCTTTAAAATTAACTGACAATTCCAAGAAAAGCAATTTATGAGAAAAGAGCCTTTTTTCTTCCCACAAAACATACTTGTCAAACAAAAGCAGAGGACTTCAGTCTAGTCAGAGAAAATAAGAACTGCACCAGAACAATTCCTATTCCTCATCACTGGATTTGTGTAAGTGAAGGACCATTCCATCTACTCCCATGTGCCTCCTTCCAATCAGCAGCAGCAGGACTGTGCTAAAAAGTGGCTTTATTGTTCTGCTGCTCTCCTTATTTTTGTGTATGAGCTCAGCATTAGAACAGACAAAACCCACAGAAATACCTAGCAAACTTCACCTGATGCCCAGTTTAGCTTTGGCAGGAGACTGCATTAGGCTGCTAAATGGCAGCTTCAGCATTCAGAGCTTAAAAACCACTTCCTGGATTAGTCTGCTGGAAAACACATGCTAGTCTTAAAACAAAATTAGCTAAAATGGAGTCTTTAAGAACCATTTCACCTTTGCAAACTTAGGAAATGAGCAAGTTACCAAACTAAGAGGCCTGGGACTGCTTTTACCTTTCAGACCTCCCAGAGGGGGACATTGTGAAAGGCCTCTCCTGTTAACAGAAATATTTAACAATAAAGGAAAACAGAGTAAAATTAATACTCCAAGGAATGGCATATGTGACATGACTCACGTCCTGTAAAAGTTGCATTTGCAGCAACCCCTCTAGGGCAGATGTGAAAGAGAAATTGTTCCTTCAATGCACCCAGTTGTTCATGTGTCCACAGTGAAGGCTGCCCCAGTAGCATTTCTACCTCAAGCTGTTTAGCAACACATGTGGTTATACAAAAGTTAATTATTTCAAGTTCTTGGATGCCTAATTTCCTACTGCAGTACAAAACAAGGGCACACAACTTCACAAGAATTTCCTGAGAAAAGCAGCTGCCTACACAAACTCCATTTAAATTATCTCCTGTTATGATGCAATTGTTCTAAATATGGGATTTCACCAAATATTTAAACCATTCAAGATTAAGAACATTAACTATTAATAGCACCTTTTCACATCATTAGATAATGCTGCATAGCCACAGAAAATAATTAGTTTTCCTCATTTGGCTCTTTTTAGTTACAGGTCTAAGTTTTTAAAGAGAAGTTTCCAGTTTAGGAAACTGTTTGGAAATATTGGGAGGAAAGTGCAAGCTGCTACAGAAGATGAAGGCTGAAGATTTAAGGGGGGAAAAGGAACTCCATTTTGGACATCCTGAGGGCATCACAGCTGGGATCATAAAAGGAGCCAAGACCTTTGGTCATTAACAAGCCCAGCTGTAGGTCATTTAAGGCCTTCATGGCAATTACTGCAAAGTGGAATAATGCATCACCTTCAGGGAGAGTTGTTCTGCACTACTTGAAATGCACGTAGAAAACAAGTTCAAAACCAGCTTTTAAAATAGTCTGTTTCTGCAAACAGATCTCCAGCAAAAAACATTTTCTTGTCTAAGCAGAAATCTATAACCAAACAGGTTTAGGCAAGTTTTTTTTCCAAATCATTTTCACATGGTCCAATTTCATAGCTTCTCCTCTTTTAAAATAGCTCCACTTGGGGCAAGCTACCCGGCAACACGGAGACTGGAGACTGTAAAGCACCGGGACAGAGGTGAGCTATGTGCCATTTCCTCTCCTTTTGATCAGCTATTTACTGAAAAGAAAGGCAAATCCACTCCCCTGCAATACCCAAGTGCCAACCAAAGCACGAACAGAGGGTCACAAGGAAGATTCATTAATCCTGGCTATATCACAACGTTCCCATTTACAATTCCCAGGCTGCCAAATTAAGAATCCACCACGAGGATGTTTCTAAAAGGCCAGTAAATACTTCAGACACAGCTGCCACTCTCACCTAACCCTTGCAACCATTTTGATCAGTAACACCAGGGACAGGATTCAAAGCATTTCAGAGAGTGGTTCTGTAAAGCCACTTTCTGATAAAAGTCCCTCACCAACTGAGAGTCACCCCATCCGCTCAGAGCGGGGACAGGATTTTATCAGGCATCTTTTGTTATCAAAACTAAACAAACAAAGGAAAAAGTCTCACAGTTCAGCTCCAAAGAAACTTTTCACTCCTCTCCCACCAAGTACACACAGAATTCCCAGGAACAGGATGCACGGACCTATCCCAGCACTCTGCAGGAGCTGACCACGAGGAAATGAAATCCTCTCAGGAACAAAGAGAAAACTGTTCTGCTCCTAAGCACGACCCAAAGAAGTAAATGGCGCAGCTGCAGAACCACACTGTACCAACTGCCCAATCACAGAAATTCTGCTTTATTACCCAAATTAGCATTAGGTGGTGGGCAAAGCCTTCCTTTATTGAAGTCAGATGGCCACAATTAACCCCAACTGTTCACAGCCCACCTCTGATGGCCTTCTGAAATACCGACTTCACAATCACAACTATATTTAATATATAAATCAAATTAATTTAATAGCAAAGCTAAAAAATAATTTAGAACAATCAAAAATACGAACATTCCCAGATTCAGCATTTATAGCCACCAATTTATACCGTTTCAACAAATTTGATTAAACAGAAGCAGAAAGAAACAATCTAGCCAAGTGCAAACACATGTGTCCAGCTAGACACAGCTTTAAATCCAAGTACTCAGACTTTGTCAACATTTGTAACCGAAAAAATAGTAGATAATTCCTCTAAAGACTAAGTAACTCTTCCTCAAGACCCAGACTCTTTAACAATAAGTTGAAATAACAAAAAGAAATTTGAGTTCTGGCAGTGCCACAAAGCAGAAAAATATAGTAATTACATCAGAACGTACTCAAAGGCAGGAGGTCTAAAGAGCCATACAAATCCTATCATTATGCAGACATCATCCAATTTAATTTTAGAGATTATACCAATCATAAAATTCCCTTTCACTGATTTGTACAGATGGATTTTTCCCTGCTTTCCCCACAATTAAACAAATTAAGCAGTATTTAGAATAGCAACCTTATCATTGCAGAATATATTTATTAGCTAAAATAATTTTTAAAGAATGGAGATGAGATGCTACTGATTTCTTTTGGCATCTCTTCCCAACACATTACCTCGTGTGACAAGCCTCTGACACAAGAGCTTACAGTCTGCAAAATAAAAACAAATTGGTGCATAAGATGTCTGATGGGTAAGACATGAAAAACAGGGAGCAGGAACATTGACTTGGTGTAGCCATTAGTATCTGCAGAATACCCTTTAATTAAAGGGAAAAAGCACTGTGGAGATTCAGAGTCTTGATATCCTCCTGACAACCAAGGGGATCAGGTATCAACAGCACTACAACAGATTTTGGTCAATACAGGTTTTGCCCAACCACTTCATTTTTTTGTCATTTAAAGCAGAATACACAGACAGGGAAACCCCAATTTTCTTGTCTAACAGTGTGATCTTTTAAAGAAAACTTGGGTTTAAAATGCTCTAAGTCCATCCCTCTGAGCAGGCTGAAGGTACCCCCAGCAGACCTGGCTGAAGCCCACAAAAGAAGGAGCCTCTCTGCCACCAGTGACATTTTTCTCCTCACTTGTTCCTTTCTGTTCTGAGCTCCAAGCTGCTTTGCAAGGCCTCACACACGCTCTTTCATCTGTTTTCTTTGGCACTGCTTTCCCTGCCACACACAGGGGACACAGAACAAGAGGCATTAAGGAATTTTCTGTCAGAAAAGAGGGGATAGCAGGGTTCAAGGAAAACTGTCACAAACCAGTGCTGACTGCATAAGCAAGAGGATTTTGACAGACTGACAACATTTTTAACAAGCAACAGGAAAGTTTATATTTATCTCAGACTTGTGTCTTATTTGAAGACATCTTAACTAACATATTCTCTCTAGCTGATGAAGTTGCTGACATGATTGCCCTGTTCATTAAAAAGCTGCCAGTAGAAGCTGGGAGTATCTTCTCAGACACAAAGCAAGTCTCCCAGCAAAACCATGGAGGGTCACACTGGTATTCCCATTACTTCTACATTGAGAGAGGACATAAAATTAAAGGTATTTTCTCTTTATACATCAGAAAGCAACAAATTGAGACAAACCCATTAAAATCATGGAGGAAAGAAGTAATTTAAAATCAGAAAACCTAACCTAACTTAAAATCTTCATATTTTGACAGCTACAGTTGGCAGCAGATTGATTATTTCCATTTGAAAGATAAAAAACATTCTACTGAGATAATTTGATTTTCTCGACTTTGTGAATATTAATAGGGCCATTATTTTATTGCTGTTGTAATAGTTCTTATTGATGGAAAGACCAATTTAAAAAGCCATCCACCAAGCATGTGTCATCTGTCTGGAGTGCAGGATCTCAGCACTGACTGTCCTATGCTGCCCTAGAAACTGAGACAGCAGAATAAGTAGAAAATATTATGCAGTGTTTCCAAAGCATACACAACAGCAATTTCTATTGTAGATCACAAACAAAGAATTTTTTTAAAAACTGCATTAAAACATTACTTTTCTATTGAGGTCTCACAGTTCACTATTTTACTTAGCAATAATAGCTCTTTTTTTCCTTCCATTTCTAAAGCAGCTTGATAGTTACACAATTTTCCTCCAAGTTCATGTATAAGCATTTCTGAATATTCCAAGACAATTTACCTGTGAACTCTAAGTTGCTTTCCATTTTCTAGCCAGTAAAAGACCAAGAACTATTTCCTTGCCTCCAAACTAGAACCCAAAGGACATTTCAGATTGAACTATGCTTTGCTAGTTTTTCGATCTGAATTTTGTAGTTACTATAGAAACCTGCCAGCACAAATTTAAAAAAAAAAAGCTTCTGTCAAAATATTAGCAGAAAATAAAGAAATGTAACTCATGCACACCAAGTGCTCCAGTCGAAGGTTAACCACCCTTTGTTCCTTCCCAGCACACAAAGGCCAGGCGGATCAGAGGAGAACTATCAAGCAGCTGGGTGTGGCAGAATGGACATGGAAACAGGCAGATAAAGCCCTGAAATCCCCTCAAAACTGTGTGGCCACCACCAGAGCCCCCCAGAATTCCAGCTGCATGGGAACATTGGGCTCCAGGGTTAAGAAGACTGATGCCTAAATGCTTCCTGCTAAGTAGCCAGGACTGAGTGCTCTCCAAAATCCTGGGCACTGGAGGAAGAAGAAGGAAAATGAAAACAACATCTGCTTTCCCAGCGACTTTGAGAAAACCTCTGACCGGGAAGCTCCCCTCAAGTTCCATGAATGCTGCTGTTTGTGGCTGCCTGTGAGATAAGAAAGAGATTCTATGGCCACCAGTGGTATGCAACACGGGGACAAGGCTGTGGTCACTCCATAGCCATGCTCTCAAGTACAGGTTGGGAGGACAGGGAACCAGGGCAAACAGACAGTGGCTATTCACTGTTGCCTAACTTGTGATTTGTAGAATTTCATCTCCAAGGGGAAAAACTCCCAGTGCAATTCAAAACTTCCCTGAGGGCTACATTATTATAGGGTAGGTGGAAGCTGTGTGGTTTTATCCTGGAGAGCAAGTCCAGGGATAGAGACACAAAGCAAACATACCATCCACCTTGGCAGGACTATCCTTGCACACACTTCTGCTTACAAGAAGACAGGGATGTTTGGCTTCTGAAACTCTAGCACCAGCTCAGTTACAGAAGCAGGCCCCAGTGCTAGACACTGCACATGACAATGAATAAAACTGAATAAATGAAATGATCCTTTGTTGAACTCACCAAGACGGGAACATGAAATATGAAAATGAAGGTTTACTATATGAGTTAAACTGCTGATTATTCTCCTCTTTACAATAGATTTTTTAAAAAAATCACATGCTAAGTTAGATAAGCCAGGTTATGAACACCTCCCTTACAGCTTCGCTGACTGTACTTGGGAAGAGAAAGTGTCTTGCAACTCAGAGAAACACTGAAGATCAGTGGGCACGTATTTTAATAAATGAAGGGTGCAAATGAAAGTCACAAATGATAGCATTCAAGGACAGCTCTGTTTTTTCCAAGTCATGCTGCATCCTGTCCTTTAAGTGCACACAACTCCTCTGGAGGAGTCCATGCAGACGCAGCAGCACAACAGAAAAAGATCTGAGGAGCAAACATGCTGGTTTAGAATTTGTATAAAATGCAAATGCAGGATGTGCAGGGTAAAAGGTTTACTCGCTGGGGTGAGCAGAAGCAAGTATAGATCTGCATTTATTCAGCACCTCCTGCAGCCAGGCTCAGCTTGGTGGGGGACAGCTCTGGGCGGCTCTGCTGACCTCTGCTTGACACTGTCTGGCAAACCTTCCTGAAACCTCTCCTCAGCATGGATGAATTAAAGAAAAAGTCCTATATAATCACATGGAAAAGCAAGACTAATTAATAAACTGCCCCTTCACAACGTTTGTCTATGTATTTAATCCAGGTCAGCTGAAGGCAACAGACACACAAGGAAACATCTTTATTCTCTGCATGCTGGCCTAGGGCCAGTCTGGTGGATTTTGTGTACAGGCTTCTGGTAAGTGCAGTTTAACTTAAAAACACACCAGTCTCTTCCAGGAAAGTGATATATGACCCTCCTTTTGCTGCAGGATCTAGGGCTTGAAGAAGCAAAGTGATATCTATGCATCATAGTACACTGATTATTCTTACTTTGGGCAGCTAGCGAAATAAAGGGGAGTATTACTTTGACCATGTATAACTACCTCAAATTGAATTTTTTTTTTGAATGCTGTGTAGATTCAGGTAATCAAAAGATTTAAGCAGTAATCTCTCCAGAACTGTAGTTTCTTCTACTCACAAAACAGCAAGTACAAAAACCCCAGAAATTGCACAGGAGAACCCAAGTCTGACTGCAGAGCTCCTGCTTGTTTTCTCCTCCTGCAAATATTTATATTAACTCTTCAGAAGGTAGGCTGCTGTTACCCTGCCAGAGACTTGCATCACATATAATTATGTCACAATGATACTGAATACTCTTAAGTGTGTAACTAAAAGCAATTACAAAGGTTTTCTTTTCAAAAAACTCCTCCATATATACATAAAATCCATTTCATTGGGCCATCAAGCAGGCAATACATTTTTGCTATTGTTCCACTGCCAAAAGGGAGAACCATAGCCAATTGGTGCAGATAAAAGAAGCCCTACTATTCTCTGCATACTTGCTACAGGCCATACTCTCCTCCTCCTGGAAACAGAATTTCAAAGTTATCTGCCTCAAATCCTCATAAATCAAAGCATTAGATTTCAAATATAAAGAGGGCTTTGTTTTTTTTTTTTAAAGTTTCTAGATGGTGAATTGTAATTCTTCAGTTATACCTTAAATTCAAACAGCAGAGCTCAAAGTGAAACCAGAACTCTGCAGAGAGCAAACCACAAAGCCAAGTGGCTGTCCCTGCCATGGTCAGCCTGCCACCAGTTGCAGGCAACAAACCCATTTTGCCAGTCTCCCAGCATGACTGAGAGTGAACTCATTTGAAGCCAAGCCAAATATCTTAATCCAGACAGTTTTAACACCCAATGCTAAATGCAAAACTAACAAATAATTGATGTTTAAATGGATATTTAACATGATGGAAACAAAGTGCTCCTGCATCTGAGAAGGCCAAAGTACTCATGAGATAACCTGGAAATGCTTTTATCAACATAATTTGCTTTCATCTAGGAGTTTCAAGTACAGAGCTTCTAATATTTCAACTCATCATTAGATGAGCATTGTGTTACAACACCTTGTCTTTGGAAACCAGGCCTCCCCCAGATGCAAGTCCTTACTTCAGAACCCTAAATTAATCATCACTGACAAATTAAAATAACTCTTCAATGCCACTTCTCAGCTATACTACGCAATTCTCACAGTTAGGTCTCTAACACAGAACTATTTCAGGAATTACTGTGCCCTTTTTGCCTTATCCTTCAGGGGTCAGAGTGAAAAAAAAAAACAAAAAAACAAAAAACAAACACCACTTCCAGAAAAGACACTTTCATCCCTCCTTGTCAAAGCAACATGATTTGCTAGATCCTATTTCTTCCATTCAGTTCTGTTTAAACCATCCAGAGCTCCACTCAGAGAACATGCCTAGAAAAAATTCTGTTCATCCATCATATAGAATCCCTCCTCTTCAGTCAGTTGCAAGCTTTTGTCATCATCTGTACTCCAAATGGTGGAAACAAACAAAAAAATTCATCTCTTTGGTGTATTGCTAGACAGAGAGCTTCCAGAAGAACAAAACAAAGTAGGCTTCGTGAAAGGCAACAGCACAAGTAACCATAAAGTCCTGTCACACATGCAAATAAAATGCCTTGTGAAACTCCCCCTCATAAAACTAAATGCAGGTTTTAACAGACCTTTTCAAAATTATTGTTCCAGATGCTTTTTTTGATTACATGTTGACTATCATGCCCTCTCTTACTGTGGTGTTTAGTTATTACTGAAATACTGTGTCTTTACAACACACCAACACCACAAAAGCGATGAAGATAAGCACACACTGTGATGATCTCAAGGCACTTGAATTTGTTCCTTTTTACTGTTTTAGTGGCCTCACGTCAGCTCTTATACTTTGAATTAAGGAGAAGTGGAGCCAAAGAACACTCGCAACCCGCACGTAAGGCATTCGTCATGCGGGTCAGCTCCCGGATCAGACCTGAGAAAGGCTTTGGCAGTCGGGCAGCACCAGCAATTATTAGGGGGTGACACGCCCTCCGCTCCATAGCCCTATGCTCCGGCGAACCCCCATATTACAGGACGACGCCTTGGAGAAGCCCCAGGTGACAGCCATGGCTAAGCCGTGGTCATCCAGGACGAGAGGGCTGACATTCTTTTCCAGGACTGCCACACCTAGAGCAGAGAGCAGCCTAGTCTCCCTTTGTGCTGCCACACATTCCTGCTTAGGTCACCGATTCCCTCCCGGGGGCTCAACCCCGCAGTCCGCGGCCGGGGCGCGGCGTCCCCACGCAGGGCTATGCGGCCAGGTAGAGGGCCGGCGGGTCCGCAGTCCCTCGCCTCGCCCCTCCCTCCAGGCGCTGTGTTAAACATGAGTAAGATTACAAGTATCTTATGTTTCCCTCCTCCCACGCGCTCCCACGCCCAAACCGGCAGTGCCGGGACGCCCCGGGGGGAACCGTGCCCGGGACAATGCGGAGAGGGGAGGGCTCTGCGCCGAGAGAGAACCAGCCGGAGCCGCGAAGACGCCGCGGCCGGTCCCTCGGGACTTGGCCGGTACCATGGGCAGGGCCGTCCCCGCGGTATTCAGCCGGTATCCCGGACACGACCAGTCTCTCATGACTCGGCCGGTACCGTGAGCTCGCCCCCCGCTCCCCCCGCGACGCGGCCGTTGCCAGGCGGCGGCGGCGGCCTCGCCCCCGGGCGGCCCATGTGCGAGGCGGCGGTCGGGGCGGCGCTTCCCTCTCCCGCTATTAGCATAAAACAGAGGGGAGGAGGACGGAAAGGGAAGAAATTACAATTTTAAAATATTAGAAGAACAGAAAGGGGAGGGGGAGCCCTTTCTTCAGCATGAGCTGCGGCGGGGCCGCGCCCGAGCGCAGCTGAGGGGAGGGAGCGATGCCGCAGGAGGCGGCCGAGGGCCGGCAGACAAAGGGAACCTCCCGGCGGGGCAGCGGGGCTCGAGAACCATGAACGGCTCGGGCGGAGGCTCCCCCGGCCGGCCGCCGCCCTCCTCGGGCCCGGGGCGGGAGCACTCACCAGCTGAGCCGGAGGAGGATCCTCTACTGCGGGGGGCAACGGCAGGCTCGGGCTTGGGCGGCTGGGGCTGCGCGGGCCGGGCGGGAGCCAGGGGCTGCTCTTGCGCGGGGGACAGCGTGGTGGCGGAGGAGGAGGAAGAGGACACAGCTCCCCGGGGACTCCAGTCGGGCTGCGGCGGCTCCGGAGCAGCGGGGCGGGGCGGCTCGGCGGGGCCACCGAGGTCCAGCAGCTGTGGCGGCCGCTCCTGCGGGGCTGCGGCGGGCTTCCTCTCCATCACCTCCAGCTGCTCGTCGAAGTCTTCGTCCTCGTCTTCCTCTTCCTCCTCTTCCTCCTTCTCGTCGTCGAGCACGAACTGGTAGTTAAACTGTGGCTGCTGCGGCCGGGCTGTCCCGGAGGAGGAGGAGACCAAGGGGGACTGGTCCAGCTCGTCCATAGTGCCTGGAGCGGGCGGAACAATGAGCGGCGCGAGTGCGGGGGGAGGCGCGGACTGCGCTGCCACCGCCGCTGCGGGAGCCGCACTCCACGCCCTGTGAGTCACCGCCCGGGAGGCGCGGGCGCAGCCGCCCCGCCCCGCGCCCGGAGCCGCGGCGGCGCCGGCCAATGGGAGCGGGAGAGGGCAAGGAGCAGCCAATGAGGGGCAAGCTTGGGAGTGGTCCCTCATGAATATGCTTTAGATGGGGCGGGCCCGAGAGCTGGCAGAGCGGGGCTGAGAAGTCGGGTAAAGTTCAGCGCGGAGAACGCGGGTGGGGTGGCAGAGGAGACAGGGGATGGCCCGGAGACTCTCCGTCCTCCCGTAATAGACAGCCTGAGAGCGCGTGGCGTGATTCACCGCTCTCCTCTGCCAGGAGTAGTGTCATCTTTTTTTTTCTTTTTTTTTTTTTTTTTTTTTTTTTTTTTTTTTAACAGCGGCCAGAAACCCTCAGCGATTTCCAGAAAGAGAAGGGGAGGGCGCAGGGCACCGATCTGCCCTAGCCCGGCTTCTCTCACCCTGGATGTGACCGAAGGATCCCGAGGCATCCCGGGCGCCGTCGCACTGCAGGGCCGGGGAAGGGTGAGGCGCCGTCAAGATTCCGATCCTGTTCTTGGGCATCGCGCCGATCACCGCAGGCACATCCCCCTGGGGCGGGAAGTGGAGTCAGCCAGCGCCTTCCTCCGATGGGAATGGAAGTTTTAACCAAAACATGATGCAAAAACCTTCCCGTGTCTGAAAAAAACTGAGAGGAGACACTGTCAGAAGAGACAAACTTGTTTAACCACCCGTGCTAGTGTAAGGCAGCCCCATGAACAGATCTCATCATCTCTTCAGAGTATTAATTTAAATTGTGCAACTTTTGCGGGAGAGAATGGAAAGGAAAAGAAAAATGAAAGGAGAAAGGGAAGTGAAGAGGAAAATTGGGAAAAGGGAGAAGAGGAAAGAGGAAAAAAGAGGAATGGGAGGAAAAGAAAGAGGAAATAGAAAAAAGGAAGGGAAGGGGGGAAATTAAGAAGGAAAGAGGAGAAAAAGAAAGCAAAGAGGAAAAATAAAGGAAAAAGGAGTAATAGAAAGGAAAGAGGAGAAAGAAAAGAGGGAAAGAAAAGGGAAGAAGAAATTTAAGGAAAGATGAAAGGGAAAGAAAAGAGGAATGGAAAAGAGGTAAGGAAAGAGGAGAGGGAGAGCAGAAGAAAACTTGGCACCTGCCTCGTTAGATTCTGTTGTGGTCTCCAGCTTTCTGCTCAGAGATGGAACATTGGCCAAAGCCCTTAGGGTAACACTTAATTTAACTAAAATAGCATCTATTTGGATGCTATTTCCACCCACACAGCTGCCTCAATAAGACCAAAAGGCCTTATAATTCTGTATTTTACACTACTCCAACATTATTATGGGTTTTTAACCCACAGATGATTTGTTCTCCCACATATGCCCATATAAAGAGATTAGTTCATGGAAACACTCAGAACAAGCAGCTGCCGGTTCAGTGGGACATGAGAAGTTAGGGAAAGGAACCAGCTCTCGTGGCACTTCCCTTCTGCCTCTAGGGTGCAATGGATGCTGAGATGTCTAAGCAGTGACTGACTGCCTGAAGCAGGAGAAGCTCCTAAATGGGACCAATTCACTGCACCTGAGCACAGTGAGGGACTGAGGGGCAGCTCCATCCCACACTGCAGAGGGAAGAGTTTCTGGCTGGAAATTGAGGTTCAATCACCAGTTTCAGTCATTCTCTGAAAATGGGATGGCAACAAGTGAATGGAGGGGCTTCAAGGAGTCCCAGCACTGAGTCCTCTCTTGCCTCAGGAAAACATATGTTCTTTGCATGGACAGTCTGAACCCAAATATTTGTTGCCGCTGTATTGGGGAGGCCATTCTAAGATACCCCCTTTTCTAAATAAAAAGAGACCTTCCAGCTTCCAGTCCTAATTTGCTCAAGGCCAAGGTACATCCTCTTACTCCTTTTCCCTTTAAGTTGTTCTTTTCTCTAAATTTTGATTCCTAAGAATATACTTTGCCCAGCCCTTGTTTTCCAAAACTAACATTGGAGAAGCTGTGCTGTCATTCTTCCCCCTGCTCCTCCAAGCAGCCTTTTCCCTGCACCCAATCCAGTCTCAGATCAGGCATGGGAAATTCCAGATTACATTTTTTTCAAGAATGTACAAAGACATCAATATTCCCTATCACTACCAGAAACTACCAGAACAAATGTGCAAAATATTTTTGTAAACACAGTGATGGCAACATTGTTATCCTGGTGGAGATAAATGTGTTTATCAGCAGTTTCCAGCAGGTGAATAAGCCTTTGACAAACTGTGAGGTCTTTTGATGTCATTCTTTGACCCTAAGATTTTGGGTATTCATTGACAAATGATCCATTTATATTTTCAAGTCAGCCCCTTTTACAATGATACAAGGGATGCTACAGCAGCAGCAGCAGAATGGAGGCACAGCAAATAAAATACTTTGATTGAATAAGGTCTTTATAATTTCACCAGCAAATCTACTTTTTGCATCTCTTGGTTAAAAAAGAAAATGGATTTTAGAAATTCCATTATAGTATAACCTAAGGCAACAAGGTACCTTTAAAAATTAGTCAAATTCTGAGCATAGACATGGTGCTGAAACTAATTTTAACATATTTAACTATGGGGATTTTTGGTCATCTACAAGAAGGAAAAATCTATGTATAATTTGACTGATTTTATCAGAATACTTGGAAGAGTATCTATCATCAATTAAGGACAAATGAAAGGGGTTTTTATTTAGAGACAGGAAGTGACTAAAGGTCTTGGAGGGAAACAGGAAGGGAGTTTCAGATTCCCTGAACAAGTCAAATTAACAAGCGAGAGGAGAATAGAACTCTGTAGTACTGAAACTATATTGCAAAACACCCTGGATTTTAGCTCTTTAGAAAAGTATTTTACAATTCTGCTAGGAAGATTGTCAACAAGTAGAAGTATTTTGCAGATACTAAGCAATTTAATTTACCTAAAATTTAGTGAAAACTTAGTTTTCATTAACTGTTTTCCTATAGCAAAGTTAGGAAGGAAAGCATTCCATGAGAAGAAACCCCAGCGGAGATATTTCTGAATTTCCACAGCAGTGCTGCCAATGGTTATGTACTGGTGGGATTTTCTCAGTCCACTCTGACCTTCTGCTTGATCTTACACAGAAGTAATATGATATCACAGCAGATCATAGACTAAGATAATAATGGTGATAGGACAAATGCAGTACTGTCACTTCACAGCAGGATCCAACAGAAAAAAATCCCCACATTTGGTCTCAGATAGCAATTTTAAAAAATGGATTTAAAATTACAAGGGTGGCTGGATTTCTGTCCCTCCTTTTAAGCTTTAAGGACAATCCCCCAGGTTTCAGACATAATATCTCTATCTCTGGAAGGATAAAACTCTGTAATTCTTTGTTTTCAGATTATGCCAGTGCTGAATCGATCAGATTTGCCTCACAGGTTTGCCTTTGCTTGAACACCTGCTGCATTTCTTTTCAAGATCAGCAGTGGTATATTGTGACAAAATCACTGCTTAGTTTATTAATACAAATGCAGCATATGGAGGGGGAAAAGTGTGAAAATAATAGAACAAAGGGATTTCCTTCTCTTGATGGTAACTGAGCCAGGCTGGGCTTTATTGGAATCTTCTGTGGGGCCTGCCTTGTCCTCTGCTATAAATAGCATTTTCTTGATGATAACTTTCCTAACGTGTTATATTCTTTAGTGTTCCAGGCATTTCTTATTCTGGAATGGTCTGATTGGAATCAAACACATCCATTTCTACAGTAAATATCCTACTAACCATGTCAATATACAGTATTCTGATTCAGACCTGTCACAACACACCCTTTAAAACTTCCTTCAGCCAGCCAGGTGCTGAACCCATGCATCTGCATGAATGAGAGCAGTTTCAGGATAACTCTAAAAGACACCCAGTGCCACCAGTGAAAAGTTGCCATTAGCTATAGCTTTAAATTCCTACATCCATGTAATTTCTTTTTGGTCTCTCTAAGCTCTCATTCAAAGGGACCAAAGCTGATGCATGGCATTTAAAATGATATTACAACAGTGAACAAGTTTGTTCATCATTAAAATATGTAACATTTGAAGAGAGCCAAAACAACGACAATGCTCTCCAGCAAATGAGACTATGACATGAAAAATTCACCTTAGGAAAGCTGCACAGGGATCCACTGTTAATGGGAATTCAGTCTGATTACTCTTTTTCTCAGAAAGAACCACTTAGGTCTTACTTAAGGACAATACAGTTAATTTCATGTCTTACTGACACCCCCAGAATTTTCTAATTCTCAGAATACAGGTACTTCCCCACATTCAGTTTAATGTTACTACTTGTCAGCCTCTCACACTTTTAAGAGATACAATTAAATTTGGCCGTAATACTTCTCACTCTTGAGGAATATAGGGACTATGATCTCCATTGGACGTAGACACAAAAAATATATTCTCTATTAACACCTCTTGCAAACAGCTCCAGGTAGTATCAACTACTTCTTCTAATTCATGTTCCCCCCTTCTAATTTTTATTTTAAATCGCCTCCACATTTTGACTCCAGGTACTGAGCTAGTGATGCCACTCACTCAGTGACTAGAACCTACAATAGCAAGAATGAACACTCTGAAATCATGGCATTTTACTGACATTATTTTAAAAGCTTTTTTAAAAAACTTACGGATTTGTTACAGTTATAAGGAATTGGAATTTAAACTGGTTTGCTTTGTAAAGGGTAAAGTGTATATAATTTATATTAGAGATCAATTTTTGCTCTTTCTGAGCATTGATACTCACCCACTTAGGAAAGAAACAGCCTGGTAACCAACATTCAGGGTTATTCCTGTGGCTACCAAATGTGCCCAAGGAGAAAACAGATTGATGGGGGCAACATTTTTACCATTACTGTAGACAAGGCTGATGGCATCACTACTGGAATTAGGAAACTTAACTATACAGACACAGTGCGCAGAAGGAGCAGCAGCACTGATCTGAACTCACATTTGAAAGGAAGAGCTGCTACTTTCCAGAACTTTGCTCACTTCTTTACAACTTGTCCCTTGCAACTGCCTTTAGCAGGCTAAAGCTGCTGGAGCCTTCACCTGGGTCATGGTAGTGCTTGGGGCCACAGAGCATTTCTGTCTTCCGGGGATGGAATGTAGGGCAGCTTTGGAAAACACCACCAGGACTGAGACTTCTTTCTTAGAGTATTTAGGGAGCTCTTCCTTTTATCTGGGTCAGACAAAGATAGGACAGCTAAGAAATGTCCAACATGACTTCCCTGCTTTCTCAGTAGCATACCCTTTACCTCCCTCACCTTTCCCCAGATAAAATATTCCAGCTTTTGATCACTTTGGACAATTTCAGGTAACTATGGTAGTGGCAGAAAATTCAAGGATATTAAACTCCTAATAGTTTTGTAGAAACCAGCAGCTGGGTTAATTAGAGAGAGCTGATGAGCTCTCCTGTGCAGAGGGAGCCAGGAGAACCTGGTGGCTCCCCATTCCACTAGTGTATATAATAAGTAGTTTTTACAAGCCTATCTGTCATTTACTCAGATGGCAAAACCAAAAAGGAGGATGAGAGGTGAGAGAATGACTGAAGATATGCCAGGATAGAGATGCAAACGATGTAGGACCTAGAGCAATAGGAAACCTGAATTTGCTTGTTTTACTGGTTTTGGAACTAGTTTCTAACTGGTGTAGATAGGGATACATTTTAGGTGAGTCATGCCAGTGGTGAAGGACTACCTAAGTACAACCACAGTGTTGGCAAGGGGGAAAATAGGAATCTTGGAGGCTAAATTCTTTCTAATATATCCTGTGAAAAGGAACAGAAATGAAAAGATACTGAGAAAACAGCACATGAAAAAGAAGTGGTACAGGGCTACTTTATTCCTTAAAGAAAACCAAAGTTCTTCAGATTTCTAGAGCCTGATGTTTGGCAGGTATCCCTTATTCCATACTATTTTCAACGCATTTTTTTTCAGTGCAAATTTCTCATTGTAACTTGTGAAAAACTAGCCAATTTCAGTAAAAACTAACTACTTGAATGACATGTAATATCTGCTTCAATTACTACTTCAGCACAGGCTGTTAGCAAAGATTTACTGGATTTATTCCATCAGGTAGAGTCAGGTTGCTAAACAGAGTAGTTTTTAATATATTAGCCTGGAAATAACCTGACCATATCCTGGGTAGAAATGCCTGGGTAAATTGAAAAAACCAATCAGTTTGGCTTTAGAGGCAGCTAGTTGTATGTTACTTGTTGCTCATTCAATTTTATCCACTTGAAGTTTTTGAAAATAAAATCAGAATTTATAATAGCACTCTTTAAGAGTTATCCAACTAAATTGATTCAACAGAATTCTTGTAAATGACAGTTGCTTCAAAGAATGAGATCATGGTACCATAAAATGATTTGGGCTGGAAGGGACATTCAAGACCATTTCACTCCCCACACCCCATTCGATGGGCAAGGATACTTTTCACTCAAACAAGTTGCTCCAAGACCAACCAGGCCTTGAACACTTCCAGGGAAGTGTAAATCACATATTCATATAATTCTTCAACTCTGCAGTGGGCTGTAAAGCCAATCTCCCTGAGCAGTTTTTGGACACTACACCTGCAGCGGTTTTTTACCTAGACGGTAATCTGGAAGAGGAACAAAGTGCACAGATATGTGATCCCTTTCAAACTGCCACTGAATTCATGTCAAATATATGTTCTTTCAGCACTGTATTTCTTACAGTGCAGAACTGTTTTGTAGGTATCCTAGTAAAAAATCACAGACTCAAAACATTGATTGGCATTTCAAATACATTCCTTGGATGGCGAGAAGACAACCTCCTTGCTCCTATTAGATATGTCTAAAAATACCTCCATTTTGCTCAATTACTGATGATCCCAGATTACATTTAAGCAGTTTCTTGATACTTCAGGGTGTAGCTATGTAGGTATGTAGGTGATACTTCATGTAGCTGATGTGATGGTCAAATGTACCTCTGATCACTCATGTGGTGTCTTTGCAGTACTTATAGAAGTGTCATGCTTACCTTCTACTCTTGTCTCACAGAATCCTCAAATTCAGTCCACTTGCAGCTAAACCCCCTCAGCAGATCATCGCTGCCCTCATGTTCTGCTCATCTGACCTGGTTTAGCTGTTCTAATAGCTTGGAAGTTCATACTGATGTTCAAATGTTGCACTGAATTCTTTGAAGCAAAGCGTCCTTTCTTTTTCTTCAAGAATGTAAGAAAAGAACAATCCTAAGGCACCACAAAGTATATACTTTTTATATTAACTAAGTGTAATATTCCATCCTGGTTTTTCCA
>VZUA01027379.1:0-15725 GCA_013401035.1 Horornis vulcanius
TCCTAACCTGATAAAATATGCATAGTGCCCTGCTATTCTTGCTGATATAAGGCATTTGGTGGAGTCAATGTGTTTGGGCCTATTGTTGTTTATATGTCAGCAATTCAGAGCAACTGTTTCGCCTCTTACTCTAAAGTAGTGTAAAAAGGGTCCGACATTATTGAAATATAGATTGATGTTGGTTAGAGTGAGTCTTCAATAGAAGTTGATTGCTTTTGCTAGTATTGCTATCAGATGATTGGTCCAGTTCTTGGAGGTGTGGATGTGGATCTCTGCTTTTTATTTCCTCCTCATATGTTTCTGTCAGATGCCACAGCAGAGGAGTTATCCAGTAAACTTATCTCTTTGTGCAAGGCTTGAGTGTAATCTGTGTTTGTACTACTTGTGTACAAGTAGTATACTCACAAATACCCAGACCAGATCTTGTTTGAATAAATTCAGGATTATCACCTTCTTCAGTGGCCAGAAGTGACACTAGAGATGGGACTAATATAAAAATGTGAGTGTTCCCAAATTTGGGCATAGGAACCCCCTTTCATTCAGGTACTCCAGCATAAGGAATATAAACCAAGTTTCCTCATTCTCAAAAAATGAGGTATAATCTACTGACTTCTCCACTCTTAAAATGCTGGTAATTTTCAACTGTGATTAGCTTCCAGACCAGAAGACTTACTTTTTGATTTTTTGAAAAAGATTTATTTAATAAGAGTGAATAAGATTGAAATACCTAAGGGTATTGACTGTACTGTGTAAGAATACATTATTTCATTTGCATGAACAGCCTTCTGCAGGCACATCATCTTATGAGAAGTGCTCAATTTAACTACTTTAGCACAAAATTACATAACCTGACTCTCTGATACTTGTCTTTCTCACCTGAGGCATCAAGATAAACATTTAACAACACCATCTATCCTGTCTTCTCTTCATTGATGTTCAATTAAAAGGTTTATTTAAGCAGATTGGCACTTGACCTCCCCAGCCACACTTCTCCCTGTAGTGAAGCTCTGTTGCTGCCCACCTGCTGCACAGCAAGATTGCATTCAATCATGATCCCTGGCACACACTGTGTGCTTATAGTTGGTGGCTTGCTTGAAGGAGAACAGACCACTAATAAATTGCACAGTCATTACTCTTTATGCATACTTGTTCTAGTAGGTGTTGCAGATTCCTGCCTCCTAATAAGGAAAGGAAGTAGAAAAACACATAAATTCTCCCAAGGGAGGCAGACAGCCTGAAGCCAGGTTCGACAGCTGTTACTGTTACCATGATCACCAAGAGCAAAACAAGGATTAGAAGGGTAAAAAAAAAAAAANGCATTGCAAGGGGTATTTTGGCAAGCTTTTCTTAGATATAGAATGTGTTTTGCACTGCCCCAATATATAAAGGTTCAGCACTCCTGTGGCATATGATGGAATCTGGAGATTAAATCAACACTGAAATTAATTAGCCTATAAATGAGAAATTTCATTTATCAGAAGTTTTTATTTCTGTATCTTGTTGTATTTTTAAACTGTCACTCTAAACTCTAGCAAAAATTTTGCATTCGATGTGAGCTTGGATGCTACAGTGTTATTAAATCTAATTCACAAGTGATTTCAGAAAATGTTTTCACAGGGTTTACCTATCATCTTCTACCCTTAGCTCTGGTCTTTCTCCTGGGGGCCAGCTAATAGGAATCGGGTGCTTCCTTGGCTGCCCTGGAGCTGTACTGAATTACACCAGCTAAGCCTCTGTCCCTCATATTATAGCTGAGAAATCCAAAGGGGGGGCTCATGTCCTCTGTAAAGAGGTGTATTTAGTCTATCCCGCAGAGTTGGTTTATGGCTTTGGCAGGGAAACTGTTGACAGTGCATACTGTAAATATAGTTCAAAGTGAATTTGAAGTCTTGGAGCTGCAGCTCTCCCTGTGCTTGTCACATTAATTTGTTAAAGGTGCTTAGTGTAGGTATCTTTGTACGTAAAAGATTAACACCATCAATTAAGCACAGTCATTTGATATTCTGCAGAAGGTGGCAATGGGGCACACCACAGACTGCTGCTCCCTTTTTGAGTATAACACAGAAAAAACCCCACAACTTTGCTGGGCATTATGGCTCTCATAGAAGAGGTCACAAGCCCGCTGCTTTTAGCATCCTAGACAAATTCAGGTTCTTGCAATTGCTATCCATCTGCTTAAAATGGTGCTTCAAGCAGAGACAGTGTTTCTTGCTCTTGACTTAAACACTGGAGGGTCATTAGGTTGCTGTATTGAATGTATGGTGCTTTTAATCCTCATGCTGGCTAACTTCAGGTGCACACAAAGTGATTTTTACTCTTCAGGCCAAAAATCACTTCTGCTTTTATTGGAAGATCAAAGTTACAACACAGGAATAAATGGGGGTGAGAGTGCAGACTCTCAGGTAAAAATCTACTGGAAGAGCATCTCATGATTTCTGTGTTTTATCATGTGATACTAATTTTCCCTTCCCCCTTTGCCTTGCAGCCCTCCTTGAACAAAGGTAGAGGACTGCTTGTGGATGCTGACAAGTCCTCCATCCCATTCAGAGACATATTTACAACCCACTTCACATCTGGGCTCCTATACACAACTAAAAATCTTGCATGCTCAGTTAATCAAAACGCTTCATCTGAGGTCCACTCTGGTGGAAACATCAGGCCAAGATATGATATATCTGTCTAGAATGAAATAAAGCAGTGAGCAGCTTAAAAAAATATTAATGCTCACTAAAGCTTAAAAAGACCATGTAGTAGTTCTTATCTGAATTATGGTTTAAAAAAAAATCCACAACAAACTTTTTAATAATTACTAATAACATTTCTAATAGTATTTGTGACAAATGAGAGTAACCATTAACATTGCTTAATATTACAAACCAGTGTAAGTTCCTGTCCAATGTCAGTCCTAACACAAACTAAAAACATGCTACTTATTGAGTTGGAAGAAGGTTTTGATTTACAATTATGTCTTGATGGATTACCTGAAAGCACAACCTTCAGGCAAACTGTGATTAAGTTGACCAAAGACATCTGGGAGAGCCATCTATTGCCTAAAATTATGACCTTGGTATTCTGGGCTGAAACTAGACACCATTTAAATTGCAGTGCTGAAAAAACTCTTCTAGAGAGGCCTTTGTTTAGGAGGCCATCAGGTTTTTTAGCTTCAGCAGTTCAGCAGAAATACCCCCTGTGAAGTTACAGGGGGGAAAGAAAGTACTTCCTATTTTTTGCAGCCATTACTTTAAAAACAAAACTCCAAACACTCCCAGCTTGTATGAATCAAGAAGCAAAAACAATTAATAACCTAATGATTAGCAAATGCTGTAGACACAGGTTTGGATTTCACTTAGCAAGATTTATGGAGTTAAATATAAAAGTATGACTTTTGAAAGCCATGTGCTCATAATTAGCTCAAGTTTTACCCCTGGATACTGTAAAATCACAACATGCTGTCAGAGCCCATTTTCTGATCCTGTTATCAGCATGGAATAAAGTTTTCCATTAAATGCAAAACAGATTTACAGGTGCTAAAACAGCTTTTTTATCAGTGGGAAACAGGCTACCTTTTGTTCTCTGAAAAGGCATTTCATAATTTTACATTAGTCAATTGATCGTACAACAAAGGGAAAAATAACAATTTTGGTCATCTACTGAAACTGAAGAAGATATAATGTGAAAATAAACACAAGAAAAGTAACTGCCTGTCTGAATGTAGAATATACAGTCTTCCATATTATCACCTACGGTTAAAAAAAAAGAATTAGATTAAAGCAATGCCATTTCCTTACTATTGCTGAGTGTACTATATAAAACCTCATAGACATCATGTGTTCCTGCAGAAAAACTCAAAGGATAACTGCGTTCCAGGCAGTCGTGGACATTGGAAATTAAATTATTCTATTAAAAAGGAGCCTTGCAAAGATAGCAGTCCTTTCAGTGTAGTAATTCCTGCCATGAGCTGCTATGTGTAGGAAGTCTTCTTGGAACAGGCCCAAAAGGAGGAGTTTTTTGTACCCAGGCTGTTGCATTCCCATCTCACACACCCCAGGCAAGGGAGACAAGTCCGCTTCCTGTGGGAAGAAGCTGGCATTACCCTGTCCTCCAGCTGCCAAAACGGAGATGAACAGCTTTTTCCTTGCTCACAGGCTGGCACCTGGCACTGGGCAGCCAGCCTCTGTGGCGTGGTTTGAGTGCTTTGGGACTGGCTGGGCTGAACCACATTTCGCAACAGCTGCTCCAGAGTTTGATGGGCACCCAGTTGCTCAAGAAAAAGCAATGTCCCTTGCCTTTCTGCAAACTCATGTTAACCATGAGTTAACATGGAAGTCAATGGAAAGTATTTTAGTGGCTGTGCCTGAATACTAGGCCTAGACATGCATGAAACTGGAGATGGGAGCACTTTGATAAGCAGACCAAGTCTTCAGTTACAAGAAATATTTCATAGCTACTTTTATCTTCTAAACATTTAGATGGAGGTTTTGAAGGCACTTTAAGGGACTCAATGCATTTCTTTCTCTGAAACATCCCAGGCAACCTAAGAAATCATAACTCATCTTTGTATCCAAGACAAAAAGTGTGAAAGTACAGAAGGCAGGGACCTCATGCAGAAAGAGTACAAAGCACAGTGTAAACATTCAGAGTTGCTTTACAGCCCTGGTAAAAGCTGCTGTATTAAAGAGCAGGACAGTAATATTGATTCACAGGGAGGCTTCATCTGACACACTTGCTAATCACACAGGTTTCTACAAACAAAAACCTATGGAAACAAGGTGATCCTTCCTCTGCCATAGTCTCAAAGCTTCCATGACTCAGGTAGTTTTATGTGAGAAGGTAGTTTTATGAACTAGTGATGGTTCATGAGTCACCTCCAGATCCTCTATCCTCTGTGCTTATCATTTTAGCTCAAATGGTTGAACCTGCATTGTTCAAAAACTGCCTCTTATTTTATTGCAGACTGCTGTGTGGGAATTCTTCTAGATCCTCACTAGTTGTATTATTATGAAAAAGGCTCTACAGACATTTTCTTTCTTCCTCCTTTATTGGAGGAAGACAGAAGACAAGTCTAAAGCAAAGGCCCTGGTAGTATTTCCTTGAGCAGAAGATGGGATTTGCATTCTTACCAGGTCTCTGTTGGAGGACAAGGGCAACTTTTAAACAGGGAATTCAGTGAAAGGCCTTCAGAGATCTTTAAGAATATTACTGACTCTGTCTGAGAGGGTTTACAATTAGGTGTGCAAGATGGTTCTTTTCTGGTCAAATGGAGGGTAATGTAATGAACATGATCTTCCAGATCAGAGAACAAACTTTTATTAACAGCATTTATATGAATACTGTACTGTGGGGGTGTCTGTCATGACCTTTGCCCCATAACATCACATCACAGGAAGCAAAAATAAAAAAAAAGCCATGTATTAATCATGGCTACAACACAGCTAGGAGAAAATTTTATCAAAATATTGGCACAGACTTTATTTGCAGATGAACTCACAGGTTCACATATGCAAGTGAAGGGAGCCTGTGAGATCCTGAGATCTTTGAAAAAGCTACAATGTGCAATGTTATAAGAAAAATAAGCTTTCAGAACCTTGATTTACTTTGTTTTCTTGAGGGAGCCAGAAAACGGGAGCCAAATCCTTTGTCCTGGATGACAAAATTAAGATACCTGGAATTTACATTTTGCAGGAATACAACATATGGAACAGACAGGGGACACATAAGCCCTCAGGTTCTGATGAAATCTTGCATCTCCTTGTATCCAATGCTATGTCATTCCTCTTTTAGGTTCACCTAGAATCACCAGAACCCTTGTCTCTCTGTTCCTCCCAATTCAAGAAACCATTTCTGAAGAATGACCTTCAAAGTGCTTGGCCATTTGTCAGAAACTATCACAAAACTACAAAGAAATAACCAAACAGTAAATCAAAAATCTGAGAGAGAAAACTCCTGCAAGCATTACAAAGGAAAAAAAAAAAAAAAGGCACGGAGAGTTGATTATAACACCAGCAGTTTGCCACAGCAAAGAAGAAACTGATACCAGATGCTGTTGGGAGCTCTTTCATTACCTTGTGCAAGACCTGCAGAGCCACGAAGGGGCCCCTTACAGCACTACCTCTCTGTCTGGGCTAAATGTGCAGCACTTGAGCGCAGCAATTCATGCTCAAAAGAGATCTGCAGAGCCAGATATTATTTTATTTGAATGATGAATTTGGAAGCTGACTCCCTGTAAATTTGCTGCATCCTTTCATCACCTCCCAGCAAGTCTTTTGAAGTTAGCCTTTCTTGAAAAATTACACTGTCAGATTTTTTAATGTCAGCAGCATTGCCATTTATACAAGTGAAAGTAACAGATGAAAAATTAATCAAAAATATGTTTAATATTGGGTGCAAGGGTTGCCAGACCTTTTGATTTTTGGTGTGTGGTTTCTTGCTTTCTAAGTGGTTCTTTAAAACTTATTTTTATTTGATTAGCTATACAGAAATTTGTAAATAACAGTAAATAATACGGCCATTTTCTTCTACTCTTCTAAAAAGGAAAGTCAGCTAGTAACTGCATGGTTTATGTTTATGCAGTGTTTTCTGCAATGTTACTCACTGACTCAGATGAAGAACAGTGCACTAAGGGAGGCAGGGATTTTTATTCCATTCTGATTTTTTTGATTAGCATAATTACAAAGAGTTGTGCTCAGCATCTGCTTAAAGCTCTAAATATACTGCATATCAAAACCATGCAGGAGGACTGGAGAAAACCTGCCTGTTTTAAAAGTAACATTTGTTTGTTTGTTTCTTTGTTTGTTTGATTGATTGATTAACTAAGACCCTTTTTAGTGATCTTGTGATTTCTGAGCTTTTCAGGTTCACTTGCTTTTTGTTTCCATGGTTTTCTCTGCAGACAGGAGGGATATAAATGCTCTTTTCCTAACAAGTGAAAACAGAGATTATATGGACTCAATAGATTGAGGCAGATGAGGTTTTTAGCAAAAACACATCAACTATAACAGCTGTTGTAAAAAAACTGTAAAAATTGCCAATACTGAGACTAAGAATCCAGGAAAGGACAAATAGGGAGAGACAGCAGCAGTAAGCTGCAGCAAGCCAGTGGATGGCTGATGGGACATTATAAGCAGAACTGGTAACCTGAGAAGGTAAATGTTATCAGTGTTAATGATTTGTATAATTTTGGGAGACACTTTGCAACCTTTGTGGAAACAAGAAGGCTACAGCAGCTTACTGAAGGACATAAACAAGTCTCCTCCCCTGAATAATTACCTCATGTGTGGTGATCTTCCAAAAAATTATCACACTAAAGGCTGCTGAGCATTTTAAAATTTGCCTGATCATTGTCCTATTAACTTCCTGACTGAAACAGACAAAGAAAAGCATCAGTGGTGCTGGTGCCTCTGTACCCTAGGTATGCTGTAACCATTGCCAAACTCCCTAGCAGGTTCAGTTTCAGAGTGGTATGGTGGTACGGTACCATAATTTAACTGTGTTTGATGAAAAAACTCCACCTCTAACTCTCTAAAGGAAGGAGCAATTACCTTATTTTTCAGAAAGAGGCATACCAACTTGCCCTACGTCAAGGAAACTGGGTCAAAGCAGTAGAAACCTGTGGAATTTATTATCAAGTGACCCTTCATATTGGAGTGAGAAAAAGAGAAAAATAAAAAATAATTTTATCAGAGTTCCTGCACTATGTTGGCCATTGTTTTTCAATAATAACTTATTGGGAAAGAAATTACATCACTACAATGCTGGGCATATCATATATAATACTATCAACATAAAGTATGGGCAATGTTTACTGTCTCTAAATTGTTATAATTCTTCTCATATTCATACTCATTAAATACATGGAAACAAGAAGAACATTTCCACTTTGCCACTACAGTTGCAAAGCCCTTTTCCTGTCCTTTCATATAAATTGTGAGAGTTGCCGCAACATATCTTTGGAGCAAGTGGCATAGATCAAGACGGAGGGTTTATAAATAGTGCTATAAATGTAACAAAAAGCTATAAGAATGAAATGGAACACTCAGGACTTCTAAAATACTTCCAGAAATATATTCTGATTCCTTTTGAACAAGGGAATGCTTCTTACTGCTCTTTGTACAGTACTTAACCCTTGATATTTGTGCTGGATACCTAGTTTTAGCTGTACTTTGGATACCCCCTCTAGCAAAAATAAAGAATAAAAATTCGCCTTTGTGGCTGCCTTTTTCAGGGAGAAGCATGCACAAACAGATCAAAAATCTCACAAATAGCTAGAAGAATATTTTATTTTAGACAAAGAAAAAGATACAAACCCCAAGCAAACATTAGCTTTCTAAAACATTTTTCTCCCACCTAATTGTAAAACTAAATGGAACTTTAGAAAAATGCTTTTAATTTTTCTTCTGGTTTACAATACTGAGGAAAAGTAATGTGGTTTTTACTGCTGCTGAAAAATCACCAGCTTCTTTCTGAGCCTTTCATTACTGAAGCAAGGTTCTAGGTCCAGAGCCTCACATATTTGTAGCTGAATTTGCTACATAGTGCTACATGGAACACAGGCAAAGCTCAAAAAATTTGTCTGGATTTATGTTTGTGAAATTGACAGCATAATATATACACAAACTGTATAACTGTGAATAATAAAAGGTCTCACAAACCTTTTTCAAAAGGACGGACAAACAATAGTAAAAATATTGTAGCAATATTAGAGTGGATTTTTTCTCCCATTTTGAGTGATATTGGGGAAAATTTTGTTGGATTTTACAATGTGGAATGATGTCACCTGGGAATTGATTAAGAGAATGGGGGGCTGAGTTCACTAAAGCAAGTTTCGCGCCAGTGATAAGAAGAAAATTTTGATGGAAAAATGAGTAAAAGGAAACCACAGTTCCAAAGCTAGACAATTCCATTACATCTGACAGCAGTCTTCATGGACCTGTCATATCACTCTCTGAACTGACTGAAAACCTTTGGCTTCAATGTCACCTTGTGGAAATGAATTTATATGTGTTGGAGAGACAATAGGCTTCATTTAGTTAATTTCAAAGTTCCTGTCTGAAAATTTTATTTCCTTTTTCCACAGAAAAGATGTTTTTTTTTTCCACAGCAAAGATGTTAAGGATAAGCATTTTATTTTATTTCCTTTTGTTAATTTTAATTTCTAAAAATCTCTGCAAGTCATTTTTTTCTCTTTTGTTACAGCACTTGTCTTGTATATCCATGTGTTGGTTTAGCATGGATGGTAAAAACCAGTTAGTGATTGACTTTGAAAGCGACATCTAGATTAGCCAGTTAAATAGAGGCGTACACCTCTGGGTCACACACAGTTTAAATTCAGGAGGATCTTGGGAAGCCGGCCCCTTTCCTCCATGCTTGGAAGAGGTCGGCTGGCCACAGTTCCCCCCTCCTGGGGGGCCGGGCCCGGCCGGTCCCTGCCCGGGCCAGGCCTTTCCCGGGAAGTCCTATTCCTTCTGGCCATTGGAACAGGTAACATCAAGCCGGGCCGTTCTGCTGGGATGGCCCAGGGCGGCCAGGCCCTGCCGCTTCCCCCCGGGCAGGATAGCCGGCCCGGGGCTCCGTCGGCTCCCGGCAGGGGAAGGAGGGGAGGCTGCGGTTCGGGGCCGCGGCCGAGTGAAGGAGAGAGCCCGGCTGCTTTGGGATCCTCAGCTGAGAGTCTGTCACCCGGCAGAGATCGTATGACCGCTGCAGGCTCTGGGCAGGATGATAAGCTCTCTCCTCACAGCACCAATCCTTGTCTGAGAGAAAGAATGGACACAGAGTGCACATAGAGAAAACCCAGCATGAAGTCAGTGGAACAAGTGAAAGACTAATTAGAAGAAGGATGGAGGAGTTGCCTGCTGGCTGGACTTTCTTATTGAGCCATGGAAATGAACTCTATATGTAGATTATCTCTTCAAATCATGGAAAGATATGCATTCGGGGAGATGATTGTAGATTTGTGTGTAGATCTGAGCAAAGATGTTTTTTATGGACTAAGTGATATAGATCTCGTGAGATGAACAGAGATAGAGACAAGAAGCCCACTACTCCAGTGAAAAAAAGTGAGAAGATATCTCTGTTCCTTGAGAGGTAGAATCCTTTGTCTTTGGAGTTATTAATCTTTAAGAGGTGACACCCCAAAAATGCAGGAGTCTGTAAGAGACGGTCCGAAGATCCCTCATCTGCCTCGCGACTGTCGCCAACAACAGAGACTGGGACCCCAAGGAGTGGGACTGACCCTAAAATCCTACCTGGGATACCGAGGTGGGATGTTTGCTGAGGGCTGCCCGCAGGTGTGCTCACTGGACCAAGGAACTGTTTTCTATGGAAACCCACACAGGAACAACGGAGTGGTCACACTACACTGACTGTGCTTGCTGCAGCACTTATCTGTGCTGTTCTACTGAGTACAACCACCAGAGCACTTCGCCCTGTTCCCTCAACTGCACCTGCACCTGCACCCATGTATTCTGCACCTCTGGCCCAATGTCTGCCGCTTTGAAAAGGACTATAAAGAGAGACCCTCGAGCTAACCAAAACCTGAGATCTCCCTGACGGACAGAAGACTGTCTATTGGCTGGTGTTGAGGACCACGAGGAGTTGGTCTTCTCCGTTGGTAGCTATAACCACCCCCCTTATCTCTCTCTCTCTCCCCTCCCTCCCTCCTTTCTCCCTCTATCGCATATTGAGTTGTGTGCACATAATAAAGTGTACTATTGTTTAAGCATAAATTGATTTTGTCCCCTGCTGTGTATTTTGCAGCCTGAGATCACAAAATGAACCGTCACGACTCCTGCCTGCATTGGCAGATCGTGACCAAGTCTAAGACCCATGACCCATAAGCAGCATGAGAAACTGCTAATAGGAGGGGTCACAAATAGGTTTCTCCAGGCAGCTGGTTTTCTATGACAGTTAAAACCCACACGAGAACTGTTCTAAGTTGTCAGTGGGATCCTTGACTCTCAAAGAGATGCGCCTCTGCCAAAGTGATGAAAGACTATGTTTAAATGGGGAAACTGACTGAAAACCATAGGTTGTATTTCTCTATGTTGTTTCTAGAAAGTGAACATTAGTGGGGGAAGGAAAAGTGTTTTGAAGTTTTATTTTTCATTTTTTCTCTTTTCTTCTTTTAGTGTGTGTGTGTTAATAAAATCTGTTTACTTCTAAGTTAGACCTGTTTTGCCTTTTTTTCCTAATTCTATCTCAAAGAAAAAAGATACTCAAACCACTACACTAGATTTGGTAAACAGAATTTGGTGAAAGTGAAACCACTACATTAATTGGTGTTTCTACTCGAGAGAACTTAAACTAGAACAATCCATCAACCATTTTTGCCTTTGCAAAAGGGGCAGGTTTTTTTTTTAAGGTGGGCAACTAGCAGTGAAGGTGACCCTTAAGAGATAGATGTACTAAGTCTATGCTCAGTGACATATTTTCTGGATTCTGGAGCCTATTCTTTTCCTTATAGTCCTTATTCTCCCTACTGCTTTAGTCCCAACATGGACATATGATCCTGTCTTCTACTTTTTGGTATCCCATCTAAGGGCAAAGCTGAGTCAGCATATGGGAAAATACCAGCTCAATTATTCAGCATCAGCCAAGAATAACTTAGCCAATGCTTTACAGCCCGATTTTCAAAAACTCAAATGATAAAAGGGTGGTATGAAAGAATATTGTAAGCAATCTCAAAAATATTTTCAGTTCAATGATAAAAGATATGCTAGAGTGAAAATATTTTCCATCTAATATGGTGCTCACTGTATTGTACCACTAATCCACAAATAATACTTTCCATGACTTCTGAATTCAATATTAATGCAAAAAAAAAATAGGAAGAAAAAATTGTAAACAAAATATAGATGTTTGGGGAAAAATTTGGAAGTCTGCAGAAACACTTGAGACAGCCAGCTAGTTTGAAAGCCATATGTATTAAATACATACCTAAATATAATCAAAATATACAGATCTGAATGGATAAAAAAGGGGGAAAAAAAAAGGTGTAAATCAAATATTGAAATTAAAAAATTTTAGAAAGGCAGCTTTTTGCAGCAAGCCCACTGGAGAAACACAAGATGAAGAAGATTCTATTTAAGAAGTGAAAGTAATCCATATGCAGGAGAAAATGTGTTTGTTGAGGAAATTTGGGCATAGTATTGTTGGAGTTTTGGGTGCTCCAGACAAGACACTGCCATCCCTGACAGTCTGGGAAACAGGAATTTCCATTGCATCTGTAATAGGTAAAACCTTGGAAACCTAAAATGTGCTATTGGACATGTTTATCTTAGATTTTGAGGGAGATAGAAGAATTCAGACCTGCTCCATCTCAAAGAGAAGTTATACTGCTTTACCACCACAGACATAGGAATTATGTCTCATTCCTTATGTAAAGGGCTACATGATATCCAGAACATTATTTGTTTGTCTTGGGTTCCAGGTTTTCACCTACAAAACAGGATGAGGTTTCTTCCTTCTCAGGTGTAGGCATTTATGGTGGTAAGTAGTGTACTGTAGCTGTTCTGGTAATTGTAATGGAAGGTTCTTTGGTCCAACTTTTGCACCTATTCAAAGTGGCTTGTGACCCTCCTACTGCCTGGTAAATATAAAATGTAAGTTGGCAGAAGACTAAAACAAAATCAGTCTAAAGGCAAGAAGCCAAATAACCACTTGGCTGTACACCAAAATTAGAGCATGCCTAATGTCCCCAGATTTTCACAACAATTATCCATTCTTTCCTAGAAGCAGTTGGCTAGTTAACTTAAGAGAATAAAAATCTGAGCTTTAACAGAAAGCCATCAAAAACAAAGCAACACTATGTAAGAAAAGTGAAGAAAATCAAAGAAAATCTAAAAGCAATGGGAAAAACTTCCTTCTGTCAGTGAAATGGTCAGAGAACTGAAAACAAACTTTTCATACACGAAGGTCAAGCAAAACAAGCTTGGCAAAATTAGCCTTCCAGAAAAAGTCAGATACTGTGGCAACATATAACATTGAATTCTCTTCTTGCATACATGTCCCTAATACTCCTTTTTCAGCATAGGCTGCAGAACTGAAAGTGCCTGAGAGCAGAAAGCTTCCCTACCAATCCACTAATCAAGCTACAAAGCAGTTGCTTCCTCTCCTTGTAGTCCAAACTGTTTCAAAGTAAGTTTTGTGAAAAATGAAAGAACTGAAGATACTTACTTCAACGTACACATTGAAACAGTCTCTTTATAATGCTGTCTCTTGAACTGTTTCACAGTTGTTTAGTTCTGACTTAATCAGAGCACAGCTATATATGTGGGGAGTTTTATCCTTTCTCTTTCATGTAAACAATAGGTAAAGAATGCTAAGACACATATGGAATTCAGGAAACAAAGTTTCCCCTGAGATTAAAAGTAGGCACACCTGGGAATTGGTTACCAGAATCATCTCAGCTTCTCAGAGGAAACTTTGCAGTCAGACAAAAACAGGACAAAGGATTGCCTGATGTTAGTGCAGAATCATCCCACAGTGCTCAAAAATAAACGTAAGCTGAAAAAAAAATACTAACCCTGTTAGGGCAAATGGATTTGTAATGAAGATGTCACAGGAGAGGTAACCTGAGATCAACGTGAACTTATTATCCCTTTCAACAGTCCAAGCTGACAGAAGGTGACGTTTGTAGCAGGAACATGAAGAAGGAACACAAGGTCTGAAGGCACAGCAAGGTCACCAGGCAAGCAATGTGCAGGGAAGACTCCCATACAAGGCAATTCTCAGTACAGAGGTCAGCAAGCTTAATCTCTGCTATGAAGATCAGGACATATGGAGACGTGTTTTATTATGGGTTAGTGTTGCTTCATTATTTCCTGAGTTACAAGGAGGCAGCTGTTCAAAGACAATATGGGACAGGACTGGCCAAAGAGATGTAGAGAGGAAAAGAAGATGAGGGTGACAGGGAAGTGTGTCAGTACAGACATGAAGCTCTGAAAAGAGGATTGTCCAGGCATGGTGAAGATCACTGACAAAGAGTCTGATGGATAATGATCAGGAGTCTAAGTACTGACTCCTGATCCAAGTACTTAGACTGAGTCTAAGTACTGACTGCAAAGGAAGAGTGGAGCAAGAAGGGCATCTTGACTGACTCTAAAGAAGAGCCGACTACAGTGGTTACTGTATTCTTAAAGTATGCAAAAGGAAAGTATAATTTTTTTCTATGACTACTGAGCCTAAGTTATACCAAGGGTGTATTAAGCAGTTTGAAGAGAATTATTTCTAGCAGTTAAGACCATAAAGGTCTGCAATAGTATGCAATAATATTCCAGTATATCTGGAAATACCATTATTGCAGGTTTCTAAAAAAAAAGGTTGAACAAGAATCTGTGCCTTTCTAACAGACTAGGCGACCCCTCAAGATACCACTACAGAAATCCCTTCTCTGTTTTGTTTGTTTGTTTGTTTTTTTAAGGCACACCAATCTTTTCCCAATTTTATTTTTTTACTCTAAATGGAGTTTCTTTGTTTCACAGGTATTTTCTTTACTCTTGAAGTGAATGTAGGTAGAAAGGGTAGAATTGCCCATGAAATATCCTTTTAAAAACTGCTACAATGAGGATGCCAAGGACACAGGGAAAACAAGGTGCGGGTGGCAATAACCCCGAAGATTGAGGCAAATGAAGAGAGTACCTTACTACAGACCAGACACCTTATGCATGGGTGGCAAAAGCCTGAGCACAGATTTCAGGGTGAAGATATACCAATTCTCTTATTTCACAACCAACTCCATTCATGAGTATCTTTGCTAAGGAAAATTTCTTTGAACTTAGATGGGAGTCTAGTCCTCAGCTGGTGTATGTTAGTGCTATCCTCTGGGCCTAAAAAGAGGCAGATTTATTTATGCATTCTGCAGGTTTGGCTCCATACTTTTATCTTGGCAACTGAGAAAATAATTTTACTTGGTCTCTCAGAGGTATTTGGCGAATTACTGTTGGTAAATAGGTGTTATTTTTGAAAGCAGGTGTGTTAATGAGGAAGGAAAGCCTTCAGAGATGAGGAAACACTAACAACATGAGCTGTTCCTAGTTCTTAATGACTCACTGATGCTTCACCTGTAAATACAGCCTGAAAATACCTTCTCCCAATACTGAGAAATGCAGACTACTTCTGAAGGAGCTGAAATAAATGCTTGAGGGCTTCAAGAACAAGGCAGGGAAAAACATCATTTCAAGGAAAATCTCAGCAAAAGAAGCATTAGTTTTCTGGAATTTTTTTAATCACCTTGTTTTAATGTAAGAATGTTGGAGAAATAACCTTGTTTTATGAGCTCCTTTCGCCACTCCAAAGCATCATTTATTGCTTTTGGGCCTCTTTGTCCCTCCTTTTTTTTTTTCAACCATACTTTATATGCCTGCCAATAAAGGGGGAATATTATACCCTGGAATCTTCCTGTGTATGTTAAAAGAGTACTTGGCAAAATGGTACTGGAATAATAAGTAACAGCTTGCTTAAGATAGGGTCAATCAATTCCAGGGGAGGCTCTTTACTGGATTATATACAGTCCTCTTGGAAGAAGAAAATCTCTCAAGTGCTCTCAGTTTGACAACTGCTTTTTCCACAGGCAAGTCCAGGAATGCTTCAGTCCCTCACTCTTCTGCTCCTCTTTGAATCCTGTCTCAGAAAGCATCATTGTCTCGCCACAATTCCACTGAATTGTGATCATTCCCCAAAGAGATCTCACCTTGAATGTGCCTGCCCTCCACGCAAAATTTCACTTCTCT
>VZUA01027387.1:4569-36260 GCA_013401035.1 Horornis vulcanius
GAAGAGTTCTTGGGCTCAAGGATGGGAAGGGAGCTTGGGAAGAAAAGCTTGGATACGTTTCTCATGAGCAGAACTTCTTGAGCGACTCTGAAGAGTTCTGGAGTTTTATTGTACCTGGCTAAAGGGAATTAACTTAATATGTTTCTGATACCAGAAGTGTTATGGCTACTTTTCACCCAAAGCTCTACTTTCGGAAAAAAAAAAAAAAAAGAAGAAGAAGAAGAAAAAAAGTGAGACAGGAAGCAAAATCGCAAAATCTCCAGGAGCAGGAAAACAGAAAACCCTGTTTATGCAGAGCACACGCCGAATAAACCAGATACAGAATAAGTTCAAGCAAGACTGAGTCATTCAGATTTCCAATAAATTAAAGGGAAAAAATCCTGTCATTTTTCACTCTATTTCACATCAGAGAGCAATCACAACAGACTATTCACTTAATGCGATGATGACTTTACCCCTGCCCCCAAGGCTTTCTCTGCCTCTCTTGCACAGCCCTGAAAATTATCACATTTGCCCCCATTTTACATCTCTCCCCACACCCAGTTTGTCCCATTTCAAATGCTTTGGGTTCTTACATCTGCTGTCAGTCTCTTTTTACTATCCTTTGATTTTTACCAGCTGCAAGAGAAAAAAAAATACAAACCCATGTATCTGATTAGATGTGCATGACACATAACACTACACCTGAATGTACAGCTGACTTCACCCAGATCCAGTTTTCCCAAAAGATCAGAAGTCTGAGCAAAATCAAGCCAATCCAGGAACCCAAATCGCATAAAGAAGGTCCCCCTGGGTCCTATTTCCAGTTTCTCCTCAGATAACCCAAGGGGATGCTGTGAGCCCAACTCACCACTGTGGTAGGAATTTTGCATACCCAGCTTCAATTTTATCTCCAGCCCTTGGGATGTAAAAAGCTAAAAGAGGAAAAGCTAAAGTGAGGACTCCACTTCCCATTGAACTAGAGCTTTTCCAAGCCACCACTTTTCCAAGTTTGAGAGTTTTGTTAAGCCATGTGCAGGTACTGATGACTTTCATTGCAGAAGATCAGTGAAAAGAGTCATTGCACTTGGGTTAGGAGAGACCTTGGAGATCCCTTGTGCAAACTCCTGTTCAATGCAGGACTAAGTCACAGTGCTGTAACACAAGATCTTGAAGCAGAAGAGGGTAGATGTGGGGTTGTTTCCAGATAAAGGTCTTCCAGAGCTTTTCAGAAATTTTATCCAAGCCCAGCAGTACATAACCAGAGTTTGCTGTAGAGCACAGCAGCTGCTGTGTTACTCAATAAAAAGATTTTCTATATTGCGTTGCTGGTGTGCACCAGGCTTCTAAAAGCATTACAGAAGGTAAAATCAGAAATGTATGGTGGAAACCAAAAGGGAAATGGCTGCATCTGAGTTTAGCACAAAAACCCAGTTATAATTTCACAGGAGAACTGAAGGAGAATGGAGTAAACTCCTACACTGCTTTTACTGCTTGGAGATTCTGCCACAGTGAGGCTGAGAGCCGAGAACAACCTGGAGACTCAATGTGGGTATTCACTCCCACAGGGATGCTGCTGAGTGACTTAACTGGAACTATATTTGAGCAGAATGTTTCAGATCTTCTGCCCACTTCGTATGAGATCAAATTCCATCCACTCACTCATAAGCAAGAACTTCTGCTTTCTCAAAAAATTAATTGCAAATTTTAAACATAGAATAGTAACACAGCATGCAAAAGTAAGTTTGAATAACTCTAGGTGATTTGCACTAGCATTACTCTGCACACACAAATTCTCAAACTGTGGAAAAAATGAGGTGTTCTGATAATCATTTTCCTCTCAGCTGTACAGTAACAAACAAATCTGTTCTATTGTTATTGAAGGCAACAGTGGAACTCTGTGAGAATATCTGAAAATGTAAGAAGTATTGAAACAGTCAAATGGTCTGAGCTGTGTAATTCACAGTTGTCTAGTAAGACTAAAGTTTTGGACACATTGCCGTCTATAAATTACAGGAAAATTAGCTGTGCAATTAGCTGGAAGCAAAATAAGCATCCTCATATTCTGTAAAACACAGCAAATTATTTTGTAAATAAGCATTTGATCAAACAATCATTTGATCTTAAGAGCTGTGTAATCAAAATTTTCAGTCACTTCTCCATAGCTGCCAAGAGTTTCAGCCTCACGGAAGCTCTATCATTTTGTCAACCTCCAGTGCACAGAAATGTTGAGGCATGTCCCCACAAGATGATCATCTGTCTGCCTTGCAGTTAAAGCCATGAGATGTTACTTTTTACATTAGCTGAGAATTGCCCAGTTGCAGTTTTTAAGTTTGTTAAGGATGACAAAGATGAGCATGACAGACTCGTGGTGATTAAATGCCTCTTGGATCTATTTCACAACTCGCTAAATGTTTCTTATGATACAATCTTAAAATTAGAATGAACTGATCTCGTACCTACTGAAGTTTATGACATGATGAATTCTCTAGAGGGTAAATTACAACAAAACATTGGTAGCAAATTACGCGGTTATAAATGTAGCTCATCAAAAAACACCCCATGACAACAACATGAACTCTGTTCAGTCCTTCAGTGTCTGATGTCAGCAAATATGACCATTTTCACCTGATGGAATCACCCTCATTCAGCGGGGAAACAGCTTCACAAAGGAGTTAAAATTGTACAAAAGCTGTACTGGAACATTTTGCTGAGAAACACTTTCTATATTATATGCTAAAAATTAAGTGAGGTGTGCATACACTTCACAAGTATCGAATTTGGACGTGGTGTAGTGCTTTATATTCAGAGTCCTGGTTCTTTCAATTTCTTGTAGTTTGTGGAATTAATTATGTCCATTTCTAACTCAAATGCAGAAGGGGAACAAATAATTTCCTTGGATAAACGGAGTTGAACAGATTGCAGTAGACCACAAAATATTGATTATGTTAAGTTTGAACTTCAGATTAAGGCACAAATGAAGGTTAATTCCAGTTATTCATGTAAAGAGTCTTATGACTTGCTTTAAAAATACATTGAAAATGTATCAAAACTGGTCATAAGCACTATTTTCAGTAACAAATTGAAGTCTACAGGACTGAATTATATATTCAAGGGTACTAGATGTGAACATAAGGACCAAAAAATAGATGATTTGCTAAGGGAAATGACATTTCTTTAAATTGCTCCTTCAAAAGGGCATTCTTCCCTTAATCACGTAGTTCTTTCCAAGGTGGATGATCATCCTGCTCGGGATGCAGAAGACATACAGTGGTCAGAGCAGCCCTGGATTCCAGCTAAGCCCAGGCACAGAGCCTTTGGTTGTCCTCAGTGATCAGCCAAGTGGAGCAGTGGGTCTGACTGCCAGGCTGCAGCTGGAGGCAGGCAAGGAGCCTTTGGTTCCGCCTTTTCCTGGGCAGATCCAGCTCAGCTGGGTGAGGGGCTGCAACCAGAGCTTCCCATGGGGACTTTGGACTGTTGTGTGCTCTCTGCCATAACCACACCAAACCAGCTGTGCTTTGGCACAGCAGCTGGAAATGGCCAGTGCTGAGGGGTCAGGGACCTCCCCTGAGTTCTGGAGGTATCACTGCATTATTTTTTTACTTCCCCCCAGGTAATTAGGATGTTGTTGTTGTAGTTAGTATTGAATTTTCAGTATGATTGGTCTGGAGTCCTATATGCACGCATCATTTCAGGACACTCTGCTGAATCCCAAGCTCACAGAGCCACAGAAACAGCTCTACCTGTGCTCACACTTCCTCTGGAGCTGTGGAGGAAAATTCAAGCCAGGGAAATGGAGTTTCTCTCACAGTAAAACCAAACCAGTGTGAAGACAGTTTGAACAAGTTGGGCCTTTACTGTCTCCTGAAGGTTCAAGCTGATGAGATCAACACCACTAAGGGAATTCAAACTTCTGACAGGCTCCAGTACCCTGAAACAACTTCCTGGGTGAGATTATATCCCGATGTCACAAGGGACTCTCCAGCTGTGACAGTCTCTCACTTAGCTGGTGTGGCCCACAGAACTTTCCTGCTTACATTTGTGGTCTTGACCACTCTGAAATAAATCCAGGGGAGTGCCTGTCTTTAGCAGCAAGGTGGACCAAGGCTTTTCCACATACCTCTACAACCCAGTCAAACCTTTCTGGTATTTTAATATAAGATTTTAGGAAGCTTCATATGGTTGTGTTTCCTTTTTAGCATTAGCACATACCCACACCCAGCACTTCATTTTCCTAAAATACAAATGTGTACATGTATAATAAAAACGTTGACAAGTCCTAGTCAGAATTTAAGAAGTTTTAGACCATGAAACCTGTGCACATAAAAAATGATAAAATGTACACCTTGCACTACTAATTTCTGATTCCACAGCCTGAGGATGCAGAGCAGTCCAAGGGGCACGTGCTACAGAATGTCAGCTGGCATCAGCAAAGGTGCCGTGGATGCTGCAGAGCTCTCCTGTAAGACTGCTGACTGTTTTCATGGCATCACATGAAACACAGAAATAAATAGCTTCTCTTCTATGATCACAGCATGAAAGTTTTGCTTTGCTGTCTATCCCTTCTCATTAAAAGCATAAAACACAGCACAAGACAGGGATTAGACACAGAGCAGGCATACGCAACAGAGCCACAGGGAAGATCTCAAGGAGTGAAGGGATTGGCACATGTGCCAATAAAGGCAGGCCTGGTGTCAGCTACAAGTTGTGCCCTCAGAAGCCAGAGCTGAATTTCACTCAGAGAACAGAGGAACAATAGGCACAGACACTCCAGACCACACAGGCATGCACACCCAGTTCCTTCTTCTGAGCTTCAGTGCAGGTGTTAAAAGAAGCCTCTCCCCCAGCAAACTGTCATAAAACTGTTACTTTTTCTTTTCTCAAGTCCTCTTAAAAACAAACAGGCATACTCTCTTTTCCTGTGAAGCAAGTTTAGGGTTTTTTTCCTATTTAAATTACAAACACATCAGAAGTCTCTCTTACCACAGCACATCCTGTCTTTTCTCTGTCTGACATTTAGAGTACAAACTCTTTAGGGCAGGCTCTGTCTTCAGTTTTTATGTCTCATACAGAGCCAAGACATATTCTCAGTGTTAAACATTAGGTAAAAAAGGCCCATCTACATTCACAAGGTTACGTGATACATACCCAGCTTATCTGTGATACACACATGACATGGTCAGTAGAACAGGTCTGTACAAGCAAACTCTCCATGTACACACAACAAAACAGATCCTGACTTTTGTGCTGGGGCCTGCACACCTGGTACAGCATTGTACACACACAGGAGGGCCTTGTTCATGCATCTGATGTTTAAAAGTCCCCAGGATCCCTGTAGACTGGGAGGAATAGGGGGAAGCAGGGAGGAGGAGGACTGCAGAGGAAGCTGTTGTGTCCAGCTCAGCTCCTCACAGAGCTTTGGTGAGTGGCTGGGGAAGGTGGGAGTGACTCAGGCACACAGACATTGTGCACTGGACTGTAGGGCTGAGGAAGGGTGAGAACCTCTGCCCAGTGTGACCCTTTTTGTGGGCAAAAGCAAAGTAAATCCATCTCTCTCAGCAGTTCCAAGCAGCAGCTCCAGTCAGGCACCGTGATGACATCAGCCCTGCTTTTGCAATTATTTAACCTCTGTCGTTCAGATCAGCAATGAACCAGCAAGGGTGACTAATACACACATCAGCCCTGCAAAGTTATCAGCACACCAAACAGGGGGCTGCCCCTCAGGAGTGAACTCTGCTTACAGGAGCCTGTTTGGTCTGTATTTGGGGAACACAGCATGAAATCAAACATTCCAGGCAAAACTCTGTGTGCCATGGTAGTGTCAGTCCTTTCACCAGAAGGATGCAGATGCAGCAGATATTTGCTTTTTCTCATTTCTGTGTGTCATTTTGCACTACTCCCCTCCAACTCTGGCTCCTGCTCTCACTCCTCATAGAGGCATGGAAAAAGTAGCTTCTCTTAACAGACATCTACAATAAACATGCCGATACTTGAGATGTAAACGGAGAGGCTGGCATTATAACAGAGCCTCTAAATCAACCTCAGGACCTTGTTAGCATAATTAGTGATAGGACTGGTGGCTTACAAGATCCAGGACAGAAAATGGAAAAATAGTAATAACAATAAAAAAATGCAGTTGTATCCTAGCAATTGCTGGGATGATTGCTGATGGTTCAAAAGCAAGTCATATCTTGCGTGAGACAAATACATTTTATATGATGTTTAATCTCACAGGAATTCTGCCGGAAATACTCAGAAGCTTGTTAGAGGAAAATATGAGAAGCTACTCATGTGAACAATAAAAGATTCTTGTGTGGTGGAGCTACTGTGACTCCCATGCTGCTAATAGGTGCACATCTTGCAATTACAAGCATATTGAAAAATAATGCTGCATTCACTGCTCCTATTTACTAATTTGAAGCTTTGGAGAAGAAGACAGTCCTGGACATCCTTCCAGCTTAAACTCAGGTAAGATGGAGAAGCGCAGGGGATTTGTTCAAGATCACCTGGAAGTCAGTGGCAGAGCCAGAAATAATACCAGTCTATAAGGGATCTGGGCGCTCTAATAAGTTTTGATGGCCATAATCAGTCTGACCTGTAGCCTCCACCCTCTGCCCATGGTCAGGAGCCTCACTGAAACTCAGCCCTGGGTCTTTAGTCACCAAATGAGCAAAGCTGAATGCCTGTCCCCAGCTCACACACAGAGCCTGTCCAGGGACCTTGTTGATCTTTACCCACTAATTTCCCAGCTTGACCTCAGACCAAGCTCATCGTGGTGGACCTGTCTGGTGATATCTGGGCTGTGTCTGACCATTATTATCCTTACTAAGCCTGATCCTGACCTGTGGATTCACTTCCTGGCTTGAGGTCGGACCTGCCTCATCACCACAAAATTGTCTGAAGCTCTGGACTCCAGGCTGAGGTTGGCTGCCCCTCCCAGGCCAGCCCTGCCTGCCTCCCTTGAGGGCTGTGGGGTGGGCCCTGCCTGGTGAGACCCTGACCTTGCAGCCATGTTATCCCTGTCAGTTCCCTGTGTCTTTGGGAGCAGACAGTGCCTGCTGCACCCTGACATGACCCTAATGCACCACCCTGCCTCCCTTGTCTGCATAGCACCAAGGGCAGGAAGAGAAATGCCACATGTGAACACGGGCAGAGAGAAATAAGGTACAAACTCAGATTGGAACTCTTTGTTCCATGTTTTAAAAATGTCCTTCCTCCCACTTCACATTGGAGATGGCAGCAGCCTGCCCCAACACAAGGCAGAAGCAAGAGACATTGAAGGAGTTACAGAAGGAGGTCCATGTCCTGCATCAGTGTGCCTTGAGAAAATTGAGTGAGAGGAATCAGGCTTTAGCAGGAGGAAGTGATCACAGCAGAGGGCTTGAGAGCATGGGAAGGAAAGGCAGATGCCTGGGAAGGAGAAGCACTGTCAGATCACCCAGTGGGACAGCACAGGAGGCAGATGCTGCTCCTGAGGACAGGTTTATGTTGGGCTCAGCCAAGCTCTAGGGCAGCTCTGGTATTTGGGGCTCACAGAGACAGAGGGCTTCAGCATGCACTGGATGGAAGATATGAGATGCAAAGAGCTCACAGCAAAAAGGCCAGGTAGTCCTTTGCCTGATGTTAGATACATCCCTAACTGCAGCTGGGATCTGCCATCACATCCTAGCTTTCTTCAGAAGCCTTCGGTGTGGAATGCAGCATTCCAGCAGGTTTATCTTGCACTGAGGTACCTGGATGTCTGGAGCCCTAGCTCCATGTGTGGAGGGAAGAACAGGTCATCCAATAGTTTGGTCTCTAACTATGGTCTCTCCTAAATTAGGCTTTTCACACAGAACAGCAGGAAATTCACATACAGCTCATGCTGAGGTTAAAAGGCAGCAATTGTCTAAATCTTCATATACAGGCAATTATTGGCCTTTTAATTTGGAAGCTAAAGGAGGTGACTCAACAGAAAAGGGTTCAGGCTGATTCAGCAAGATCTTTCTTGGGAGTTAGATATACAGCAAGAAAGCAAAATAACTTAGAGACAAGCAGGAAAATGTGTTGTGTGGGTTCAGAGTATGGAATGCAGCTTTTGCCACAGACAGCTTCTCTACTTTTCCGTCTTCCATTCCTGATACACCCATGTGCAGCTCATGGAGTGAATTAAGAGAAGAAAGAAGTTAATACCTTCACAGCATCCAATACTTTAGGTGTCTACAAACCTCCTTAGACACTGTTCACTGATATCCACACAGTGGCTCTTCCATGAGAACTGGGAAGTTTATTGTAATTTGGAAGTAGACACCTCTGTCAGCCTCACAGTTCACAGTGCTAAAGTAAAGCCCAAGACCCAGGCTTTTAGAGGAATGGATGTAGTGAAGGGAAACTGTGGATTGCACTTCTCTGGGGTCCTGCAAGTGGCTAATTAGCCCAGAGAAGCACTGAAATTCCCTTAGTCTCTCTCTGCTGGAGGCATGCCAAGGGAGTCTGCCTTATTCTTACATGAAGTAGTATCTGAAGAAAGATCAAAGGATGAGACCAAGATTTCATGGCTAGTGAATCAGGCAAGTCTGCAGAGGGTTTTGATACGATCTTTAAAATCAAGAGAAAACTTCTCTGCTCCGTGATATGTTAGTTACGGGATGTTCATTTTCTAGCTTTCACTATTAAAAAGCAATTTTACTATTATGAGTGTTAAATTCCTTGCATCAATTGATGGCCTTATAAATTTCACTCTTCACATGGGAAAAAAAATTGATGCAGATATTTTCAAATGCAGGAGAGGCTCAGGTATATTTCTGCAATGTAAAGGCTGAGATTCCTTCACTTTCAAAGGGATTTGGAACATTCATTGGGATGCTTTGGAAAAGGTTACCTTAAGCAACTGTGTCCTTACAGAGCTACCACTGAAGGGAGTGGTCAAGCCTGCCCTGTAAGTAAATGCTTTTAGGGACCAGCTAGCAGAGATGGATGAGGTGTATTCCTGCCCCTTTGCCCTTTCTCCAGAGCACTTTAAAGCACTCTGTAATCATAAATGTAGGAAGAATTTGCTTTCCTTCTGTCCATCCCCACCCTGCTATGGGAAAGAAAAGAATTATTATGACAATTGGGCAATTGTAAACCTGAGTAATTAAGTGATTTGCCAAAGGCCAGGTAGCCAAACTGGGGAACTGAACCCAAGCGTCCTCATTGCTGCTCCTCCCCCGTAGCCGATACACGCAGACCCTGAAAGGTCGGAATCCTTCTTCCCTGGGGAAGATTTCATTTCCTCCTTTGAACACTGAGGGAGGGGCCCCTCTAAATCACAGGTTAGGCAGGCACTCAACTGAGTTAACACCATGTACTTCCCTGCACCATGTCTTAGAGGTGTAGTTAGGTGTTACTACATGCACTGCTGCAGCTCCTAGAGGTCTCTGCCAAAAGCAAGCCCCATTGTGTTGGCCACCGTTCACACACAGTATGAGAGAGTCCCTGCTCCCAAGGAACTTCAATATTCTTTGATATTTCTGGGAAACATTTCATGAGAGAATTTCAACACACAGTACAGGGCCTGTTTCTTCCTTTTAACTTAGATTACGCCAGGTTAACTCCACTCACTTCAACACAAACCTGTCAGAGATGAGACTAGAGATCCACTATGTTGCAGGCTCTCTTTTTAAAAACACTGGAGCATGTATAGCAAATAATCAGGAAATTAGTGGACAGGTGGCATTAATTTTCTCCAATGTCACCAATTTGGTTGCTGTTGTGGAAACACAGCAAGGCACAGCAACTGCTATTTCAGTGCAGAGAGCCATCCCTGAGGCCCAGATGGTGACCATATGATCTTTCCCTCTTATGGACCATAGACATGTTTCCTACCTTTAGAATTTGACTTCTGCTTGCAAAGAGGGCTCACCTAAATCTGCCTGCCCCCACAGCACCTGGGTGCAACACAGGTCCCTTCAGGAATCCAGTAAAGACCCAGACAGAGGGTAAACAATTTGTGGAAAAAGCACAACCTGACTCGATTAGAATTTCCTCCATGAATAGCTCCCTATGTCAGAACGTAAGGCCCCAATTCATGGGGAAATCTGGGACCCATTTCCTCAGGAATTGCTAGCTATTTACTCAGAGAAATACTGCATTCTGATTTTGTTTTCTGGACAGTCTGGACTAGGCCTTATGCTCACGTGAATAGACTGGATTTATGCTGGGCTGGTAGCAGTGACATGTGAAGAGATCTGTACTTCAAAAACCTTTGTCCTCCAGCACCTCATCTCCTTGGCAGAAGGTGTCCAGGTATCAGGAAAGGCTGATCTGCTGCTGTAGATGAACACACTCCTCCACCAAGCCCAACTTTATCAAAAACTACACCTGGGTGGTACAAAGTAGAATGATTCTCTGTCCTCTCCTTGCTAAGGAGCCCACGAACTCCCAAGGCCCAACATACAGTTCTAGTTGTGATCTGAAGAGTGTTGCAGTATAGGGGGATAATGGTTAATACATAATAACCATCTGTGGGCCAGAGACCCGTATATCCCATAAAACACACCTCTCTTAGAGTTCTCTTAGCACAGGTGACAGATATCCTTCCTCAGGAAAGGTAATCCTATGATGTCCTTTACTCTGGCAGATGGGATTTGTCTGTGGAATAAGATGTTACAAGAGGAGAATGAGTCTGGTACTGCCTGACCCTCAAGCAATAGTTACAATGATCTCCCAAAACCTCCAGAGTGTATAATGCACCCTTTTCAAAGGCCCAGCCTTAGCCACACACTCCTGTACAAACAAAATTGGATCTAATTCCAACTCCTATGGCCTTTCGTAGAGTTAAACAAAGCTTTGTGGAGCTGAATGATAACAAACCACAGAGGAAGAGAGAAACTGCATGAAGAAAAAAAAAGCAAAACATTTGTCCCTGACATTTGAAAAATTCTTATTTGCCTAACTCTCCTGATTTCAGCAGAACTGTATAACTTTATACCAGCTTCCAAATCTTGTCTCTTTTTTTAAAATCTCTCTTCTAACGAGGTCTGAAAGCAGCAGAGGAGTTCAGGCAGACGTGTGTAGGCTGTCTCAGACAGCAGGGGCTTCAGGCAAGAAGAATTTCAGGCCAACAGCGGCAAGAAAGAGAAAAGGTTGGTGGTGGAGGAAAAGATGAAGAGGGAAGCAGTGAGAGGCAATTCTTGTGGTTTGGAAGTTCCTGTGGCTCTGTGTACAGTCAGCATTTCTGTCTGCAAACAGAAACATTTCTATTTGCTTTGCAAGCCAGATTTCTCAACCTTTGGCCTTCTGACCTTCACTGTATCTGGCACTGATCAGGTGTGAGATTGCAGCTCACAGGGGCAGAGCTTTTTCTCTTGGTGCAGCAGCCAGATGAGATGGGGCTCCCCAGAACAAAACTGACACTCACTGTGGCAATGGTGGTGCAAGGAGAAAGCCCCAAAACCCCTCCTTTCAGATGAAGGTTTTCCTCAGCTTGGGTTCTTTAATGTTGTTCAATTCCAATAAAGCCAGACTTCAGGAATGAGAATCTAGGCATGAGCTGCACATTTGCTAAGAATCAGACCTAGGTTCCACCTGCCCAAAGGTACACAGTGCTATCTCTGTTGGACTCTGTCAGAAGAGGAAAGCAATGTCTATATTTGACCATTCTGGTCATTCAATCTGTCCTTATCAAATAAAAATAAAATAAAATAAGGTGTTTTTTTTTGAAGGCAATACAGTTTCTTTATACCACATGCCCATGTTTATTGACATATAAAATTCCCTGTTTGACTACACCCCACCCAGGCTCTTGTACACACCTGCATAAGTCTATAATTTTATCCCATGAATCATTCTGTACCATCAGATCACACCCAAGTTACCAGAACTTTAAGGAAGTGGCAAGTTCATTGAGCTGGTTTTCATCTTTCAGTTTTAAAATAGAAGAATATTTTATTGGTACCCTATATCCACAAGTATTTCTAAAAAAAAAAAATTACAGGCAGAAAGACCATGTAAAAGTAATGAATTAAATGCATCCAACAAAAAGGCAGGCAATGGAAGGAAGAACTAATAACTGATGTTTAAGAGGCTGTTTGGACCCATCTTGCAGAGGTTGTATCTACATCATGGGGTACTGCAAAGCTGAAGTAGACTAAATGGCTCAAGTTCACCACAAATCATGACACTGAGGAAAAATTGTAACTTCTAATTTAATTTAAAGGGGTTTGGGTTATTTTCCTCTGGGTTTGGCAACCTTGGGAGAGTATTGAGGTCATGGTTTTAAGCACTTAAGCAGCCTTTGAAGGACTTTTTTCCCAGGAAAGCGGAGATTTGCAGCTAAATTACTTGTGTCAATAGCTAGGTGTTTAAGCAAACAACAGAAGAGGTTGCAATCCAAAAGAAATCCAAATGCCACAGTGTACAAGAGCAATGCTGCAGTGGCTCAGGCTGGTTGGAGAATGTTCTTTATTAGAAACACAAAGTGAAGCACACGCAACAGAACCCAGAGATCTGCAGGAAAACATTTGCATTTTTTCACTTTTGTTTACAATGTAGAACATACTTCTATCTTAGCAGATATTTCTCACTTTTAACTTCTCAGAGTTGTTTAAGGATTACCAAATACTGGTGGGATTGACTGGCTCTGTAGTTCCTAGGATTAGGCTCCATGTGCTTCTTGACTTGCAGCCATTTGGCGGCCGCTTCATTGTTTCACAAATGTAACGTGCAGCAATGACAAGAACTTCTTGCCATTCAATTATAAAATGACAGGCAGCCAAATAAGAATATGGGATTACCTCCTGGGCAACTTAAATTTATGTAATATTGCCTTTGGGTTGTTTTCTAGCCGGGACACTTAATTGCTAAGAAATGTGTTTACAGCTTGGCATGTGCATTATCCATTTGGGACCATGACAGGAGTGACAGAATGGTAACAGAGATTGCCCAACAGTCTGGAAGAGGCTGCCACCAGTGGGAAACTCCACCATGGTGCAAATACTGGACATCCATAATAACAACTGTCACGGACCCAGTCAGGAAATAAAAGAAAAAGCAAGGCAGTGGTTGAAGTCTCTTACCTGCCCTGGGAGGGTCGAGGTTTGCAGAGATGATTGGGTGCCTTAGAGCCCAGATCTAGTTTTTCTCATCCACATTCATCATGCTTTTATTGCTTGCTAATGGAACGACAAAGAAGAAATGGTCTAAATCTAATCATGCTGCAGTTGAGTCTGTCTGAAACCCGCAGCAACATCGAGTATCAGATACCCAAGGGGTCTCCCATGCACACACTCCCTCTGGTTAATGGCCTCCCTGCTCAGCACACCGTTACAACGGGGCTCTTTAATTCCCAGCTCTGCACAGCCCCACTGACATTTCCATTTGTTGTCCCCTCACCGCGGCGTTTGGCGCTATCAAAGTGCCGCCTGCCGCTCCAAGGGTTGCTCTTAACCAACCTCTCTCTCCCTGTGCTCCCAGATCCCCTGTGATTGGCAGGAGGCTCTGGGCAGCAGACAAGGTGAATCCTGTAAACATGGCAAGAGATAAGGCAACAGCAAAGGGAATGATAACCACAAAAGTAGCTCACAGGGTTCAAGGGATGGAGGAACATGCACTGTTTATTTTCTGTGCTCTTGGATCAGCTGCAATTCCACATGTAAGCAAACTCGTTCCGCCTCAGCTTTAGGACCTGGAAAGTCCCTCATCACTGAGCATTATTTAACAAAGAATATATGCTTTCTTTATCTTTTATCTATATAGGAAACAAAACAAAAACAAAACAACGGAGACATTTGAACAATGCCTACAGCTCTGACTTAGGCCGTGTCTCTGCCCTTGTTTGCACTGATGTAAATCAGAGATCGCTGCAAGAGATTTAAAATTGGCCTTTAAATTTCTTATCACATCACTCCTCTGCTCTGCCAGTGATCTGTTCTGTGTGTTTCTAGCAACAGTGCCCATGCTTTTGCCAAGCCACAGTTACACATGGAATGCTTTCTCTATCTCCAGGTACACACAATGCCTGTCGCATCTTCTTTCATATAAAATACACACCTTTCATCCTGATCCCAAGAAGTGCACTACCAATTATACCAATCCCAGAGTTTTTTAACTCATTTCCCCAGCATTTGCTCAGCTGGCTTGCCCATCACATTTGTTTATGATGAATTTTTTATGACATAAACAATTACTTATTCCCAGGTGCATTTAACCAGAAGAGCAGGAACAGAGAGAAGTAACAGACTTAGGACTGCCTGGGCTTGCATGGTGGCAGCAACAATACATTTCCAGGCTTCAAAGGCACTGATAGGGCTCCTTCTGCATTTTGGGGGGCTCATGACTAGAATTGGCTGGGAAAAGGTGATTTTGAATGCACAGGGAATCTCTTGTTTTGGTTTGCTTTAGTTTAAGGGAGCACAGCAGCACTTTCACCTGAGAAATCCAAGGTCATGCCTTACACGGCACAGTTGTGAAGCTGGTGGTGAAGTAGCCCATGCACAGACAGGAATGTGCACACAGCTGCACACACACAGCCCCTTGCACACCCTTACACACACACACACACACACTGCCCTGCTGTAGTGCAGCTGTGCCATGCCACAAGAACACAGTGTGAGAGGCAAGGCTTGATCTGCATTTCTGTCTCTGTGCCTTGACCCCTAACGCTCTCAGCACCACCATGGCTCCTTCAGCAGCTCAACAGCTCCCTAACTTCTGTAATATCTGGGGCACGGATTAAATTCCATGGTTTGAATAATGGCATTGATTTTTTAATTTCTTCAGGAAAGTGATTTATTCTGTCCTTAAAAATCCCTGTAACTGATGTGTATTATCCAGCACTGCCAAGTTTTGTCAAGGGCTTGGGAGAAAGGGTGAATAAAGACACAGACACAGTTTTCCTCTTATGTCTGCGGAACTGCTCCTACCTCTGAGCTGCCAGGTAATATCATATAAGTCATATTAGCCCTTGTTCCCTTTCTATCCATGGTTGACATAATTAGTGGAGAAAAATTGATGTAGCTGATGGTGACACAAGGCTGAATCTGCATCAGTCTGAAAACCAGGCAGCCACAGCACTGAATAAAGTGACAAACTACCAATCCTATATACATTGTACATTTCTCCATAAAATCCAGGCAATGTGGCCTGCATGGTTTTCAGCTTGGATGCTTCAGCAATAAAAAAGAAATTTTGATTAAGAAAGTTTAAGAAATAGGATCTGAAAGACTGTATCAAACAGAAATGATCCCCAAGGTGCATTAAGATCTGACAGTCACCACTCAATTAGCAAGTGGGAGACAGCTGTCTGTCTGTCACTCTTTCTCTTCCTTGAACACAAACACATTTAAAGTCAATCCAGATCTTTTTGTTTCATCAGCAGGTTTAGCCAGTTACCTGCCGGATGTGGAACAAGTTCAGGTACCAATTCTTGTAACTCAGTAATGGTCCAGTGTTATTCTCCCTCTGTCTACTTACAATGTCTGACAAGCTAATTGTGAAAGGAAAGAGAAACCTTCTCCCAGACACCGCAGATCTGGGACTCAGGTCTATTTAGATTTGCCATTTGTCTGTCCCCGTTTCTAAGCACAGTTCAGAGAACTCTCTGTGAAGAATAAGGCCCTTTCTCCTGGACCCTTTGAGAGATTTCCTATTAGTCACCAGGATAATTAAAGGTTCCAGTTGCATTGCATTAGCACCTTTCATGTCATTAGAGTCCAGCTGCAGTGTGAGAATCACATATTTGCTGAGACTCCTGTGCCAGCCAGCGAGCTGGGAGCAGAGCTTTACATTTCATCACTTTGTAAAAGAAATACAATTAAGCAGCGCTCCCTGATCATATTGCAGCTTGCAAGAGGGGCTCTAAGCACCAATCACTGGAATGTCTGGCCATGATTGTATTGAAATGGTGCCTTGACAAGGGTTTATGAACACACTGTAATAAATCCGTGGCCACCTAAGACTCCTTAATTGTCAGTGCACTGCACACGAAGCTGCTCAGAACCCACGGTGGAAATGCCCATTGTGCCTGGGCACAGCACATGGCATCTCCACTTGACTTACAAGAAAATCTTCACCCTTTATTAGTATTGCAGGTGTCGTGCCACAGGGTTGGGGAGCTCTGAGTTCACCCTCCAAAGGCTATTGGTGCAGAGATTTAGTTTATTATAACATTGTTAATTGACAGACTTGTATGCCTGTCTAGTCAATAACAGCCTGCTAAAAATATGCATTAAGCAGAGAGAATGAATCAGCTGCTAATAGCAGTCTGCCTGATTGTCAGCTTCTATCTATCTTCAGGATTTGTCGGAACCTTGTCACTATTGTGCTCCGGCAGCTCCAAGCCTGTAACATATTTATCCTCCAAACACCCCTCTGGGGCAGGGCGGTTGTTGCTCTCACCAGTTTACAGATGGGAAACTGTGATATTGAGAGGGAGAGTGATTTGCCCAAGGTCACACAAGAAATCTGTAGCAAAACAGGGAATAGTTCATCAGTCTGGCAACCCCAGGGGGATTAACCTACCCCCCGCCAGAACATCCTTCTTGTCTCCTTCTTCTTTCAAATCAGCAGAGTTCCAGTGTTTTATACCAGTAGAAATTCTTCTAAATTCCTTGAGAATGCAGAGGCTTCTATTTCTGAGTGGAGGAAGTATTAACTGTAAGGCCCCCTTCCACAATTCCAAAATGCTGACATCCCAGAGCCAAACTTTAAAACATTAAATAAACAAAACTTCTTTAAAACCAGTGCCTCCTTTAAACCAAGTTCCAGCTCTTCTCTTTGGGTGCATTTTTTGTAGCTGTTAACACCTCTAGCACCAGGTATAGGGAAACAATGAGCACCCTACACTGCTGTGGGGAGGTATACAATGAGCAGCAGTGTCAGAGAGAGATGTGAATCTGTGAACTGGCCTTGAGCCTTGGCAAGTACATGAGTCCTTTAGTTCATGTATCAAATATGTTTGCTTGTAATTCAATAAGCTGACATAGGATTTTAGGGAACATTAACTCATGTGTTACTGTGATGCTGTGATTTATTATACTGTTGCTATTATTAATGCTTCTTATGTGCTATGCAGTGAAAAAATTTAAGCTAGACATGATCCTTCTCACAAAGTTTGCCTTCCAAATAACATATGATAAATGAAAAAAGATAAGGGAAGACTGGGGCAGTTGATCTCAAGAACATGGACATAAGGTGACTAATAATGGGCTGGAAATGTGCCCAGGTTGTGGGCAGAGAAGCAGAGTGGTGCCAGTCACGCTGGAGGGGGAGGAGGTTAATCAGGTGAGAGGAGCAAAGCCAAATTCCCATTCCTGCAGCATGGCTCTGTGTGTCCCATGGCACTGGGATCAGCCATGCCCGTGGTGCCCCTTGAACTGCCCTCTGCCACAGCCTGGTGAAGTGGTGCCACAGCTGTGGGCCTGAGTTTGGAAACCAGAGATGAGTTATGGATGCTCCACCAATGGAAGAGTTCAAGGCCAGGTTAGATGGGCTTTGAGCAACCTCATCTCGTGCAAGGTGTCCCTGCCGGTAGCAGAAAGGTTGGACTGGATAATTTTTAAAGGTCTCTATCGATTCAAATCATCCTATAATTCTGTGATTTTTTTGTATATGGCAAGTCAAGAAGTTAGATGGTAAAACCAGCAAGATCTAGTCAAAGGAAAGGAATCCGTTTCATTTTCTTGTTTTTGCCTCATACACTCTTTCAACAAGGACCACACACATACTCTACAATGTCAGGGTTGCCTCCTGTATCTTCCTGCATGCAGCTTCAAATCCTCAGTGTTTCAGGACCACAATTCTACACAGTCACTGTCAGAAGAAAAGCACTGTGGTTTCTCTTGGGCTGGATAGAGACCCAAACCACCAGTTTTAGTTCCTCTGCCTGCCTATACTCCTTGTGATTCTCCTTTCTCTCCACACTTTTGTTGGGGTTGCTTCAGGAAGCCAAACCCCTCACTCTATTCTGGTGTGTCCTGCAGGCAGCTGTGGATGTGGCAGGTGATGATTCTGCAGCATCCCCTTCCTGTCCTTGAGGTCTGTCAGCCTCTCCATCAAGAGGAGACACTCCAGCTGAGGGTGCAGCTGCTGGAGCTACCAGCCAGCCAAGGCTGCTGGGTGGCAGCACTCAGAGAAAATGAGAAGTACCCAGAAAGGCCTGACCAGCAGTGCAATACACACGAATCGGCTCCTTCCTAGAAAAAGTGAGGGGTTACAGTTTTTTTGAGAACCCCAAAGAATTTTCCCCACCTTCCTACAGGTGGAGAAGTTGGACAGACACTGGACTGAACCATCCTCAAGCCCTCCCAGCCCACCAAAGTTTCTGTTCCAAAGAAATGTGTGTGCAGTTAAGCAAACTTCAAAGCTGTCTAGCCCACTGACCCAGTATGGAAAAACCTTATTGAAGGCAGGTAGTGATGGATACAGTGTCAGCTTTTACTGGGACAGGCTTTGCCGAAGGGAAAGCTCTGAAAGCTGTAAGTTCCTGTCCTATGAAGGAAGAAGTGAGATCAGTGTTATTGAAAAGCCTGAAATGTTCATTTTCAACTCACTAAGGTCTGGCATTGATAATTTCTTGTTCTCCTAGAAGACTGAAATGTCAAAGGGGAGCAGTGAAGGGCCTTTGTGCAATGAGTGTCATCAAGGGAAGATTGTCCCAGACAGCTGACAGTGAGTGAGCCTGATGAGTGGCTTCACCTATTTGCATCTCTGCATCAGCATCTACCAAATGTAGACAACAGCTCAAGTCAGGGGTGATATCAGTGTGGGCCTGTACTTGAAACCAGAGTGATCCTAAAGAGGAAGGTGCCCAGGAAATTGCAGACAGCATTATAATGGTAAACACCAGAGTGGGTATATTCTGTAAGAAGTTGGTAAACCCTCTAGCAAATGAGAACTGAGTTAACTTCTGCTTTTCCTCATCTGCCCTCCTGGCAATATTAATTGTTAAGGAGGTGAAGTCAATTCAGAACCCCTAACAGTCCATGACAGTCCATTATTACCACCTGAACTTCCTTGGCACCACACATGTACATGGATAGGGGCAGACACAGAGTTACTAAAGCCAAGGAGATGCTCCAGAATGTCAGCTACTGGAATGCTCCTAGATATTAATGAACTCACAAGTTTTCTGTGAGATCGGTCAGTATTGTTAACCCCATTTACAAATAAGGATATTGAGTAAGACAGAGGGGAAGTGACTCACTGAAAACCACCCTGTATTAGAGACAGGAATAGGACTCAGATCTCATGACTCCCATTCCTGAGTCTCAACCATTATTCAATTGAAGCTGTAGAGCTCCACATTTGCTGAGGGCTGGAAGAGGGAAGAAACAAGAGGTGGGAAGGGTGCGGAGCTTCTTTAAATCAAAACTAAATGCAAGTTTCCTGGAATGAAGCCACCACTAATTTCAATAAATTTACTTAGATCTTGAGCTTTGGGATGGCATGAGCAGCTGTGAATCATCTTGGCCAGTCAAAGGAATAATTAATTGTTGTGGGTAAATCTCAAAAGGTTTAGGGGTCAGGTAAGGTAAGCAGCAAAGCTTATCCTTGACTGCTCTTTTCTGCTCTGCGAACTGGAGGCACTCACTTGAACACTTACCCCGTGGATTCCTTATGCCAGATCTGTCCATCTGTTGCACACACTTTCTGCCTCATCTTCTATTTTGATTATAAACTATTCAGTGCTGGGATTGTCTCTATTTTAGAGGGTTTTATAGTACCTGCCATCGCATAGCTTTGATACGTGTAAGCATAAAGACGTACCAGAGGTACAGCCATTGCCCAAATAGTAATAGAGGCTGAACAGTTTGGCTCCTGAGATTTTTTATGCTTCCTGATTATAGCAGGAGTGGTTTCCTTGTGGTGCTTTGATAGTTTTGCTCCCAGCACAGCTCGCAACCAGGAAGTACAAGAATGCAGAGCAATGATAGCCAGGATTTGCAGAGCAGCTCAGCATGCACGATCAGAAGCAGGTTTGCAAAAGGGCTCAGCTCCCATTTAGGCACCAAAATCACTACCTAGATTTAAAGAAGTGCCAAGCTGGTGGGCTACAGAGCTCCTTAGAAGATCCAGCCCTCATGGCAGCTTGTGAATGTTTGAGGATCTGGCTCAGTATTTTAGATTGAAAGGGAACCGGGGCTGTGTAAAAAGCGCTGCCCTGACTTGGTGTTGGGTATTGTTATTTTTCCAGGGTCTAGCCCCTCTTAGGTACTGTGAGATGAGACTTCCAAAGAAGTCTTATGTTGTCCATTAGCTCTTGATTCCAAACCAAAATGTAAAGCTCAGTGGAAAATGATGCCTTTTATTCCTACTCTCCTGCCCTGAAAACTCAGCTCCTCCCTAGGCAGAGCCTAAGGTTTGTGATTGCCCTTCAGTTCCTAAGGCTCCTAACCTGGCCAAAGGAAATCTCCTGGAAAAGGGAGCACTGAGTGTGTCTGTTCCTTCCCAGTGTCCCTAATCCTCAACTCACCCCTGAGTGAGGGAAGCAGTGTCCCATGTGATGGATTGTCCCTCAGGGTTACAGCTCTAGAACAGGACAGGGTGCTTCCCATCTGGACCTCTTACCATTCCTGCTCCTTTTCTGTTCCAGTGCAAAGAGTTCCAAGCTATTGATGGTTTGAAAAAGTTTGATTTTTTTCATGGGGTAGAACACAGGCACTGCAGGGCTCAGCTGTAACATTCCTGTGGAAGCCCTGAGAACCTCACTGAGAGCCCAAAGGCATGGAGGAATTTAAAAGCCCTCAAGCCATGTCTGAACTGAGAACTTCAGAGCACAGACTTTCAGGTTCAGTTTCATTTTGAAAACGTCTGTAATGAAACATTTTGCTATTTAAAAATTATTATAATTTACTTTTCCTTCCATGGGAAATTTCAAATATGTCACTTTTTTTTTTCCCCTGAAATAGACCTCTACGTCCCCTGCATAAATTTTCCATGAATTTTCCCAAATTTCCAGATTCTAGGATTACCTATAAGCAGACATGCTGCCTTTCAAGCCTCGTCAGTGCCCTTATTCCACAGTCTTTTTTCCAATTATGATTACATTTTAAAGAAAGAGTTTATAATCCCTTGCCAAAAAAATATGAGCTTCTTTTAGGTTCCAAGTCTGCAGAAAGGTTCCCTTTTGTTCCTGCTAAAGAGATATGTTGCCTGGTGCTGACTGGGAGCAGAGACACTCCTGCATTCCCAGCCCTGACACTAACTGCCCCTGTGGCCCCAGGCTAATCGCTTAAATGCTCTGGCTCAGTCTCCCCATTGGTAAAACAGAGATAATGATACTTACCATCTTCTTCACAGGGGTGTTGCAGAGGAATAATTAGTTTGCGTCTGTAAAGCACTTTGAAGATAAAAAGCACAATACAATTGATAATAATTATTGCTATGCAGACTGGTTCTCCCTTCCCCAACAACTTACTGGTGCAGAAAGGTAAGGGAAGCCCTGAACTGAACTGTCTCCCAGTAGAGCCCCAGTTTCAGCAGAAGTGTTTCTAAGCCAAAACCATAAGCCAGCCACCCCAAAAATTTTAAGTTTGAAATCTGCTTTAGTGACCCCAGTTCTAACTTGCCAAAGTTAGATGTATCACTGCATGGAAGGGAGATTTGTTTTTCACTCTCTCTTTTTCTCTAGTCCCTCGCAGTTTTTAATAGCATTTTGTGCCTTCAAAAGCTTCCATCAGTCCCTGATACCTCTGCCTTGCCTGGCATGGGGCAGCAGCTTATTATACACGAGTTCGTTACAGCCTTGGCTTCAAAGCTCCCCGGTTCAAAGGGTGCCAGAAGTGTTGAACAGGTCAGCCCTTTAATGCTGATCCACACATCTTTAGAGGGCAGTAACATCGCCACAGTTTTGTTCCTGGGGGAAACAGAGAATAACTGGTTTGTAGAGTTCCCTTTGGCCTTAGCGCTGGCCACAGAATTGGATGCTCCCGGTGGCAAAGATCAAGCGTCACGGAACCCTGGGGTGGGTGAGCCTGGAGGGCTGTGATGTAGTGAATGAGTGAAAATGTGCCTTTGTGAGTCACTGACTTGTTCTTAATGGCAGCCGTGGAGGAACAGGGAAGGATAAAGGAATAGAGGGGTAAAGGAGCAAAAAGTATCAGATGGGATAAAATAATCAAAACTAGTTCTTTCCATGCACTTATCTTTTGAGTGTTTTATCAAGTGATAGATGTACCTAAAATTATCAAAAATCAATCAGAGAAACTACTACTCCAAAGATACTTCCTGCAAAAGCTGAACCAGATCCTCTTCCCAGCCTGGGGTGGGGGGAACTTGGGGGGCAAGGAACAAAACCACCTAGATATGGAATATTGGCCAGAATTTTTTTCATTTGCACATAGACTTGAACTTCCTGTACTGAGGGGCAAAGTCTTCTGCAGAAGGCCCTTCTTGCTGCATTTATGACCCAAGAGGAAGCAAGAAATGCAGAAATAATTCTGTTCCATGGAGATCCTAAGGATCATTTTCCAGAGAGACACTTTGAAGAAGTAGCATTTGAGTCACTGGACATATGTTCGGGCTGAATCCAAATATTGAAAGTAAACACCAAATCTTCCTTTCTGGTGTCAGCCAAAGCAGAACAAGCCATTTTTGCGCTGGGTACATTCATTGTCTGCTAAATTGATCTGAGTCAGAAATGGTACCAAGCCCTGGAAGAGCTTTGCACTCCCTGGTTTTAATCAAATGCAGGATGTCTGAAAGCAGAATTTGCCCTGCAGTGTCTGGTTGGGAGATTGGTATTAGCAGATTGCTTTGAGTGAGAGAAGCAGAGATTTTGGAACAAGCAAACACAACAAAAGTGGTCTGTGAGGACCTTGGGAAGAGCTGTGTTCTGCAGCACATGAAATGTATCACAACCCAGCCCTATCAGAAGGCTGCAACCTCTCCTGGATGTGATTTATTGCAAAGCATCACTTACATGATGCCTACAGACTGTAGATACCTAGAGAGTGGGCATCTCCAGACTATTACAGAAAGATTATTTTGATGGCTTAAGTAGAATTTGGATTTTTCAGTTGAGATGGATGAATTTCTCACCAAGGAATGATTCAAGTGAGAGAGAAGAATAAAAGATGTGGGCTCTAACATAATAGGGTCCATCCCAGCTGCCTGATTTCAACTTGGTTGTGAGAAAAACCAGCCCATGATTAGGAAACTACTCATTTCTTATTTCTCTGGCTTCATCCCCTTGTTTCTGGTCCCTGGGGAAGGGGGTTTCATTCACATAGGGCACACCTGTGGTAGCCCCTCAGTCTGCACAGGTGAGACTTGCATTTCTGAAAGGCTTTTTTTGCTAGTTCTATTCCCAGAGACCTGAACTTCTGTTTGCACAACCATAGAGACTGCTGCAAACCCCTCTATTTTTGTGAGGATATGGAGCATACCAAGTGCACAGGTACCTGTAAAAGGTAGAGATTTCATTTGGGAAGGAGATGATGCTGCATTTGGCCTAATCTATGGAAGTAGTTCTGAGTCTCAGGTCAAACTGTAAAACTTCCTTGTCTATCAAGTTTTGTCCTCCTGCTAAATTTGCCTTAGGCTCAGCCATCCTTGCACCTTCAGTAAAATACTCAGAAATACATTTCCCTGCTTCTTTTTCCAGGGCCTGGGTGGCATGATCTCTTAATGCATCAGCCTGTTTATGTTAGCAAAATGGAAAGCAGCTTTGTTTATGGAAAAGATCTATTTTTGTTTTACTTTTTTTCTCTCAACTAAACTGACTTTTATCCAGGATCGTGTTTTGCTTTGGGAAAAGAAATGTGCTGCAATTCTTAGCCCTAGCTTAAAAGTCAGGTCAAGAGGAAAGGGGGAAATCCTGATCATATTATTTAATTTTGTAGGATTATCCTGCAGCCTGAAAATCTAAAAGAATGGAAGACTTAATATCCCCTCTTCCCTGCAACTTCTTGCTCTGTGTCCCTGTGCAACGACATTTGCTATTCTCCCACATATATTTGCACAAGCCAGATCAGAAACAAAATCAGTATTTCTGTCTTCTGGGCAGGGGGACAGTGTGTGGCATCCAGGGGAGAAGGCAATTTCAGAAGCCATCGTGCTCCCCTGAGGGTAAATCATGTCACTGTGTGTCTTTCAAGTTCCTCAGACTTTGATCTTGCAAGAGATTGGATGGGATCAGGTCATGGATGGTAGATTTTGAATGTGGACCCAGACAGGGCATCGTGATGTGGAGATGATGGGGGGAGGTGTGGAGCACAGTGTGCAGCCTTTTCCCTCTGCAGCCATCGTGGAGAATCTGAGAAACAAACCCATGTGTGTGCAAACTGCCAAAACAGAAAGGTTTCTGCTCCTGGCTTGGGAGGAGGTCTGGCCAGTCCTTGTCATGGCACTCTGCTGGGCAGGTCTTGGCAAAAGCTGACACTGAAAGCTTGGTTCTGATTCTAGCTCTGATGCTGACTCACTAGATGGATTTTGTCAATTCTCCTCACCCTCCTCAAGGAGATGGAGCTCACACCTGCCTCTTTTGCAGAACTGTTCTGCCCTCTTTGCATGTGTAGTATGAAATTAGGGGTTGTATGAAATATCACTTTATGACATTTAACATGGTGAATTCATGGTGAAACCCATCTGTAAACATATAATATATCCTTAAAGCTCTGTGACATAGGGAATATATTGTCCCAATTTCAACTATGAAGGTGTGTTGCAGAAAACAGTGGCAGCATTGTCTACTATGAAGGTTGTCTGACTTTTCCCAATATCATGTGTGTGATTTTTTATGATGTACAGAAATATATTTGCATTAAAACCACTGTGCTGATGCAAGGTTGCCTTAATTCCAATGCAGGGCACTCAAAAATGATGGAAATTACAGATTTTAGGTAGGTCATGCAACTTCAGTTCAACCCCGCAGTGCGTATGGCTCCATGACACAGTCATTTAGCATATAACCACACACAGATTTCATTCCACATTTTCCCTGCTTCCATTTTCAGAACCTTGTGCAAATCACAGCACCCTTCAGACTAATATCCATGGGAATCTTTAAATACAAGCTGTTAAAGTGACCTAAATGTAAGAGTTTGCTGCTACTACCCAGTAATAACACGATAGGATAGCCATGGTAGGCACTTTCAAAAAGGATAATGAACAATGATAATAACCCTTAATAAGTCATAAGAAATAATAAAGTAGGTAATGAGGTGCCAGTTTTCACAGTTAGCTGTGAAATGTTTCTCATGTTGACTTGAGAAAAACCATATAAGGGGATGAAAATGGCCATTTCTGTTGATTTACTCTCACTTCCAACATTTCTCCCTAACATCAAATTTGTGAGCTGGAACAACGGAGCTTAACCATGTTCTGATACATGTTTGGTGCAGAGAAATCCTTTGAAAAATGCAGAATCGATTGAAGAACAAGGAACAATAAGATATCAGCTAGTTTCTGGCTGATTTCCCATCTGACATTGTAAAAGCATCCAGGACTATTTGTTTAATTTGAAATAGAACAGTGAGCCATGGAACCATCCTGGAACCCCTCCTAGCACATATGCACATACACAGACCCCAGCAACTCGCTCCCTACCCACAGCCATCTGTCATGTGTGCCAACTGGAGCAAACCACTCATACTCAACAAGGAGCTCATTATAGCTTCCTCTTCATCCACGGGGCTTTTGGAAAAGCTCACAGTCAGGGGGAACGTGCAGCAGGGAGGGAAGGCATTTAGGACTGGGGTACAGTTTCTTCCATTGCTTCCTGTCCACATCAAAGTGCAAGCATTTCAGTGACAACCATTATTATTTTCACCCAGGAGAACATCCCTTCTTCCTGGAACCCTGTTATGACTGGTAGGCAATCCAGGCTGACCTGCTCTGGACTGCTTCAAGAGTTTATTTCATTTTCCTTATCTGTAAGTGTGTTTCGACTCATTCATTTAATTTAAATTTTTCCCAGTTTCCATAACCACATAGGAAGTACTCACTGGAGCAGAGTTTCAAGAGATACTACAGCTCAGTTCCACCATCACAAACTTCATTCCCTGTGATTTCACTTGTGGTCAGTCCATTATTTGTTATTTCAATGTCATTTCCTACCCTTGAAACTCCATCAACTCTTTGGGACAGAGACGATTTTATTACATTGAATTATTCAGTGTCCAGCACAGAAAGGACATGATCACAAATATTGCAATATATTAAACAAGAAATGGCAAAGCTACAGAGGAAAACTCTGGCACAAACCCAAATCCTTTTTCTTAATGTCTACCTGAAGCAGATGCTGGTAGTACATGTAACGTGTGGGGCTTTGCTGATTTACACCCTTGTAAAAATCAGTATTCAAAGCTCCTTTTCATGTGCAGCTTCCATCTAAGTAAAGGAGATACTGCATATCAAAGGCAGCTGCACCAGCCACTTTAGATTTATTAGTAAATCCATTGAAAAAACATTTCCAATGAAATAAATCTCAGCCTGCTGACTTCCTCCTATTCTTTACTTATCCTCTTATTGATTTTTGTCTCGGAGATTTAAACCTCTCAATTTGTTTTACGAGACACTTGTCGAACAGATGACAAGAAAAAAGACAGTGCTGGATATTTTCTTTAGCAGTTTTAAGAAGAAATAAAGAGCATTTCTTTGAAATTAGTCTTGCTCCTGTGACACACTAGGAAGAAAATATCTGACAAGCCCTTTAGAAGGCATTATCTCCGTGCATAGAGAAAGCTTACGGGCTGCCACCAACACAGCTTTGTGGCAGCAGTGCCCCAGAAGCTCATTGACAAGTTTGACATGTAAACAAGCTGTTGCTAAAAATATTTAACCTGGGGGACCCTGGCTAGTTGAAGGGGCTAGTAATGGAATACAGATCCTTTCACCTCCAGGCATCTGTTCCAAGCTACGCCATTGACTGAAAGTCATTATCGCTGGATGGCTGTGCAGAGGAATGAGTAGGTGGGCTCTGCTCTGTGTCTTGTGAGCAAATTGGGGCATTGCTGAACCATACTGGGATTTTCAACAGAAAGCTGGGGGCTGGCACCTTCTGGTGACTGAGGCCATTGCTCCCAGGAGGAAAATGTCCTTGGTTTATTCCCCTGCAGCTCCCCTCCAGGGACGTGTCCCCTGGAAGGCATGTGTGTCTTTGCAACAGCCCCTTCCCAAGCTGCTGTTGCTGGTCTGGAGATGAGAGAAGATGGAGAGAGAAAATGGAGGGGAACATCTATCCCCACCCCACTCCTGCCTCCTGCCCCACAGCCTGAGCCTGTCCCAGCCCATGAATGCCAGGCACTGTCCTGAAACCCAGATGCCAGCTGGTAATTTCTAAAGGCTCCCTATTTGATTCTAAAGGTTCTCTAATCATGCTTTTCCAGGAGAAGATAGACAGAGGCTAAAACACCACCTCCACCTTGGAGATCCACCTTCTGGAGCAGGAGTGACAGTGACAAGGCAGCACAAGGGACACTCCTAAAAGTGAGGTGCTGACATTCACCCTTGGCAGGGCAGACCAAGGGCAGACCCTGCCAGACCAAGAGTCTCTCCTCAGCTTCACAGGGCTGAGAAGTTAGGGAAGGGGAATTTCTATTCCCACACATTTTAAATTGGTGTTACTTCACTTACCCTCCTTTGCTCTGGGCTGTGTGCTCCGATGGCTCTGCCAGCTCTCAGGAAGTCAAACAGCTTTCCCTCCATTTTGTTACTCAGCTTGAGCAGCTCTACACCTAAAATCATGCCCTGAAGAGAGACCTAAAGGCAGTGCCACTACCCCGCAGACCTTGGGCTGTGTTACCCCATTTTGGTATCATTTTAACTCTGCTTTTTTCCCCTGAGGTGGCAGGGGTGCCCTCACGGCAGTGGCCCGGTCTCAGCCAGGCTCTGGGGCCTCCTTCCCTCAGCAATGGCGGGGCCAGTCAGGGGCCCTGCCCTGCCCTTCACAGCAGCCCTGCACAGCTGAATTTCCCCTCGCATCACACACATCATACAAAATATATATATATACACATATATGTCATATATATATATATGATACAGGTGGGAGAGATTGCTCCCAGGCCAGAGTTTTGTTGCTGGGATTTGAGATTGCTCCTGGGCCGGGTATGGAGGCCCTGACATCTCGGCAGGCCAGCATGGCTGTGAGAAGGCTGATGTGGAGGAAACAGGTGGGAAACCCTCACTCAACCCCTGCTGTCTAGAAAAAAGTCACTTTCCCAAGCTCAGAGTTGCTCCCCCAATGGCTTCAGGCTGTCAGAGGACAGCAGGTGCCCTGTGAGGGGAGTGGTGCTGTGTCATCAGCCATGAGCTGCTCCTGAGGGGGATTGAAGGCTGGTCTTGCGTCCTTACAGGCCTTTCTGTGCCACAAAGCAGGAGGATTTGGATCCATTGTGTTGTTTTTATTGGGTTTTTTAATTTACAAACCTGGCACCTCTTCTAGTTCCCATTTACAAGGTTTTCAATTCCCATTTACAGAGACATCTCGTCCCAGGAGCTCCAGGGCAAACTCCCTCTCCACAGGCACAGGGACAATGTTGCCAGGCAAGGTTGGTGTTAATTTAACTTTGGGAATAGCAGGAACAATAGGACTGGAAGGGGCCTTCTGGTTCATCAGACTAGTCCTCTGTTGTTAGAGGCAACTACATTATATAATCCTTTTTGCAAATGATGCTGGCTCTATCCTAAAGCGAGGTGGGTTATTTTTGTCCCCCTGTGTCCGTGGGAAGGCCCTTGGAGAACCTCCCTGCTGTAAGGACATCTTCATCCGAGGAGCATCTTGCTCACCACAGAGCATCGTTGTTATTAATCTCCAAGTGCACAGCCCAATTTGAACCCTATTATATTTCATTCCTAATGCTGCAATGCCCAGGATCATGTGAGTCTTCCCCTGAAATACTCTGGCACTCCACATTTACAACACTGCCTTATTTTGTGTCACCAGCACAGTCCTACAGCAAGATCATTGATCGTGTTTGATATTTTTATCAGTCTAGAGGTTCTGCCTTGAGAAACTGTGCCAGTTACCTGCCAGCAGACCCCCCTTCAGCACAGTCCTCATCTCCCTTTTTGAGGGGAATGCATTGAGCAAAGCTTATCCAACCTGGGTAGATCTATTTATCCTCATAACTTTTTTTTTTAAATTCAAATTCAAGGAGGTATCTGCAACACATGTTCTTCTATCACATATTGTAAAGATGCTGTGTCCCATGTTGGCTGAGAGCTTTATGAACTCCAGCCCCCTGGAGAACCCCTGGATGCCACACCTTACCATATCTCTTACATACAGCATATGTTCCCTATATTTATAACCTCCATTTTCTTTCACTCCGAGCAGATTTTTTGACACAATTACTTTTCATCCTTTCTACAGGACTTATTTCCATCTGATTTATTGGCAGGACAGGAGAGAAAAGGAACAATCCAAGACCTTAACTACTTAGTGCAGAAAATCCAGAGGGATCTTCTGTTTTCTTGTATACTGACTGTCCCATGGATGATGGGCATTTCAGAGGAGGGATCCTGTTACAAAGAGACCTGTTTCCCACCCTCTTTTTTGGCACTTCTTAGAAGGCCTCTCAAGAAGGGACTAATGGCCCTCTGGGACAAGCCCTCTTCTGCCAATAACCATAGGTCAAAAGTTAAACTGAACAGTGGAGAATGAAAACCGGATAAAATGAACTATAAATCTTGACATTCTAATTGAGAACTGTCCAAATCAAACTGCAGTAGTGTGTCTGGTTTACCTCAATGCCCTACCAGAGGCCAGATCCTGCTTTCTTTAATGGCTTGAAGTATCCTACCGATTTTTACTGGGACTTCTCACTTGATTAAGACAAGCAAGATTTGGTCTTTGAAAAGAGTTAATGTTTGATAGTTAATGCAATTTCTGCAGCCATAGCAGCAGAATGATGGTTTTGATTTCACAGTAAAGGCATGATTGTCTCATCTTTCAGGCAACAGTGACGTGGCTGTGTATGTGTGTGTCTGGGGGCAGAGATTTGCAGGACAAAAAGATCTGTGGACAAATACAGCTCATAAAGGGAATGTTTTACTGAAGTGAAATTTGTCTGAACATAGCATGCCATCTAAGATGTTTTATGGATATTTTTGCTGTCTGAGGTAAATGGGGGAGGATAACACCTATTTTACAGACTGGTGAAATCAGAGCATAAAGAATTTAAATGACTCAGCCAAGATTACAAGGTAACTCAGTAGCAGACCCCAGCAGAGCCTGGAGTGCCAGTGCTCTGAACACTGGCACAAACTGTCTCCTTGGCCTTGTCATCTCTGTCAGATGTACATCCCTTTCAGACACTTAAAATACAGAGTCAAAAATAGAAGAACAGAACTTGTTTATTCCTCTGCTTATATATTAAACATAACTTTGCTTTCAGTGAATAGTTTTGTTGTTTACATTTTCATGGGAATTCTAATCTTTGAAGCAATTCATTCTAGACTTTTGCTATTCCCTTTTACAAAGCAATGCATAGATACTGGAACAGAACTGCTGCTACTACAAGCAGACCACTGTGGTTCCCATCCTGGAAGCTCAAGAGAACTATCCTGTAACATTAGACTACAACACTGTTTTATTAATGTTACACCTTGGAGCTCTTCTCTGAATAGGAAACTTTCCTCCAAATTTATTTGAAATTATATCCCTCTGCCCTGAGCTAATTTTTTTTCAGCCTGGTTAACATCATAAAATGGATCATTAATATGTCCTTTGAAAGGGATGCCAGTTCTATGTAGCTCATACAGTCTGTATGTGTTGGTGCAAAGAAATTTGCTCCTGCTGTACAGGATGTGTGTGCCAGAGAAGAGAGAGAGGGTTAAAAAGGGAAAACATATACTGGAATGTAGTGGCATAACAAATCCATCCCTAATCTTGAAAGCTCCATAGTGCATGAGTAATGAAACTAAGGATGAATTATTACAACTTGCACTCATAATTTACAGGTACGAGTGTATTATCTTACAGCATAAATATTCCATTTAGGCTTTGTGATGGGGTTTTTCTCCATATAGGAAAATAAAAGTAGTATTAGTCACACGTCCATAGCTTTGTCAGTGGTTGCAGAATGTTTTTCTTTCCAAGAGGAAAGCGTACTAAATAATGCAAAGCTTCTATTTAGGCTGCTTTTTCAAACATTGACACTTTGAAAATCTAGAAACAGTTCTTTTAATTTTAAGGGCTACGATGTCTGCTCCCTTTATTCCTGCCCTTTATCATCTTACACACCATATTCTTATAGACAAGGGGGAAAAAAACATTCCAGTGTCTAATAAATCTGAAATCCATCAGGGGCTGCAAAGTGTTCATTCTCCTGCCTTGGTTCAGATCGTGTTACATTCAGCAGCACAACAAATGCACTTTGTGCCCCAACACCAATGCATTAGGCACTTTCCTTCATTTTTCCAGGGTGGGAACTAAATCCATTTTTTAGAGTTTTGAATTTTTTTTTTAACAAAAAGAATAGCTGCACAATTGATTCACAAGCAAGGAGTGGGAAAAATCACATTACAATAGTTGTTTCTGAGCAGAATTTTAATATTGCTAAAGGACTTTAAAAATATTTTGTGCTTCAAGCTTTCTCTAGCATGCAGTGCTCTACCTTTGGTTTTCTGAACTAATTTATGAGAAACTCTCTGTGTGCAGGTCTCAGTAGTCCTTTTTTGCTCTTAGACCTTTTGCTGCCTGTTACAGTGAAGTTGCACATGCTGTGCTTTCACAAATGGGAATTTTACTTTTGTTCTTTCCTGTTGCATTTCCCTAAAATAAAATACACTGGGGGGGGGGGGGGGGG
>VZUA01027387.1:56431-71909 GCA_013401035.1 Horornis vulcanius
TTAATTCCTAACCTTTTTACAGAGTTCTTTTTTTGCCAATATTCATTCCTGCTTGTGAAGACATTTAGTGTCCTTGACCATAGAACACTAGGAAAGTGCTGCTGTGGCATTTTGTACTACCCTGTACATGGGAGGGAGCATAAACCAGAGTTTTATAGAAGCACAAACACGTGAGCCCTGTTCCAGCACAGTATTTAACTCCTGTTCAGTGAGTACCACATTGACTTCTGGGAGGGTAAAAAGTGTATGCCTCCCATACTCCTCTGAAAGATTTTAAGTTATTTTAGGCTAACTTAGGTTTATTGACCCAAAGAGCAAAAAAAAAAAAACCCTCTCAAATAAAACCCACTTCAGTACCTATCCTGGTGTGCTCTGAATTGACAGTACACCACTCAGTAGATGTTATCACACAGACTTCTCTCAGTCACTGAATTACTCTATTGCATGCAACAGCCAACTTTCAGTCCTTCAGACTTTAATGTTATCCAAACAAGATTTTTTTTCCTATAGGGCTGTGGACATATTCCTCAGTGAGGACTGTTTATTTTCCAAGTACAGGCTTTCAGAGTCCTTTGATATATTAATTATCTGTGAGGCGTAGAAAAGCATGGCAATCATTTTTGTCAAAGGCAGGGAAAACGGACCCATTTCGCTTTTGCAACACTCAGGAGCGGCTGAGTGTTCCCTTTCACACCCACAACTGCATGAGCCCACAAACACAGGGATGGACTGAACACGGTGAGAGAAACCTTTCCAAAGGTGAGTGGGTGAAATCCACAGAACCTGTCTGCAGGTACAGCTGGGGTCATCCTTGTGAGCTTGTTATGGATTATAGCCATGTGAGGGAGAGGGTCTTATCACTTCCAAAGCTCGGGCACCTTTGTTGCTTCTCTCTCATGTGCAACAAATCTGATTCTAAAGCATGATGTCCAAACATCAAACAATAATTGCCTGGTACAGAACCTAAAAGGTCTAATTCTNTCACCAGCTTTTCTGACAGAGCAAAGTAACAAGCACGTGCTCAGCTATCAGTTGATGAGGAGCCTCCCTGATCCTTGGGTGTTTACATTCAGGATATGCTTCCACCCTCTGCTGAACCAGAGGCAGAACCTTTAGGATTGAGCCACGTTTCATTTATGATTTTCCTGGTTGCAGGGCAAAGCAGTAATAGTGACACAATAGGAAAAGCATCCTGCAGCCCTCTCAGGAGTGTGCAACAGCCACAGAGACTCCAGTGCAAATAAACTCTCTGATGATACTGATTTGGTTTCTGCTGAGTAGGACCTTAGGAGTGAGATAACCAGCACAGCTCCAAACAGAGAGCTTGGATCTCCATTTGTCCCACTCCAGTCATTTTCATTTCACATGTAAAGCAGTTCTGCCTCTGGCACAGGGACAGAAAGATGTACTAAATGGTGCAGAGAATTTGGTGATCTGTATTTGAACCTCCAAAAAAAAAATTATCTTTCATTTAGTGCTCTAAGGACAGACTGTTTGTAAAAGTACAACGGTGCCTTTCTTTTCCATGGCAGGATTGGCTTCTCTTCCTCCTTTGACAAATCAACACAATTTTGGCGGGCACTTCATTGACTGCCAGTGCTGTGCTACCAATAATTTACCAGAATTGAGACACTTTGGTGCTTCCATTCTGCACAACTAAATTATCTCCTGCATGCCCAGATTTGTTCCATTTCTGGTTTACATACTGGAGGCTCAATCCTGCCCTGACACTGGGCTCTGTTTCCAGGCTTTTCAGGGGATGAGCCGTCCCAAGGATTTGGAGGGTGAGATAGCGGGTGTACATTCAGGTTCAATTGAGGACACACTGCTGTGCATCTTGGAAAGGAATTAGAGACTTGCACCTACTCTGTAAATTAGAAAACAAAAGCACTTGTTCATAATTTATTAAATTTTTCAGGCTTACGTAAAATTTTGTGATTTCTGATATGTCAGCTCTAAAAGCACCTTCTGCAGGATTCTGCATCAACACAGATTACAAATAGTTCCTATTTGAGCTGTTTGCAAAGTTATTATAAAACAAGAGGTGAGAGGTGCAGGCTGCACTGTGGAGAGAGCTTCTCCCAGGATTCATTCTGGGGATGAACTGCATGTACAGCGGGGAGGGGTTGCAAAAAGCTGAAATGACATTGCTCACATTAGCCTCAGTGCTTAGATTCAAACACGTATTAACCTGGGAAATAATATAAATGCCATTTGAAAGCCTATTCTTATAACATTTCTGACCCACTTCAGACTCCTTTTGGTAATCTGGGAAGGGACCTTTGTTCCCATGGCAGCCCATAATTTCCTGAGTGAAACAGTTCGGCTGAGCTCTGAATGACAGAGTCAGGCATTTGGATGCTTATCTTGCTTCCAAGTGTTCCGAGGTTCCTCATTTCTCACTTATTGCACAATGCCCCAATCTCACTGGGAAGGTGAGAACTGGATCAGAAAGAAAATATAATTGCTTTTTTTTATTAGCTTATGATACAGTCCCGCCCTTCTGTGTTGCCAGCTTACCGAGTTATTCACAAATGATGATATACATAGAGGGAATTATATAATTATCAGCCTATAATTACAGGTATATAGATATATACATCCCCCTGGAGGAGAGCTGGGCTTGGCACATACCTGCTTGTAATGCTGAGTCTTTAGAGAATTCGTGCCCATTTTAAGTAGAAGATTATTTATTTATCAAATGCTTGAGACATTTTATGAAAAACAAACCCAAAAGAATCCTTTGATTCTTTTTAATAAAGTTCATAAAGTAAGTAACTGAACAGATCCAGGCATGCAGGAGCAAACTCTCTTGTGCAGAGTGAAAGCAGAGACGTTTCTCAATCGTGGTGAATTATTGGTAGCACAGCATTGGCAGTCAATGAAGAGTTTGCAGCAGCAATGCTGATTTGTTGAGGGAAGGGAAGATGCCAGTCTTGGCACAGTCATCAGAAGCCAACACTGAGAAAGCCAAGTCCATACTGTATCCCCACAGACACCTTTATTTTTTTTTCTTTTTTTCCCCCTTTTTATGTGGAAGCTTTACACAAAATTAGTTTATCTTATGATGCTGCTTTAATGCTGTAACCATAGATAAACCCTATTGCCTTCCCACTCTGTTTCAATGCCTCATTTTGTCATTGGGGCAGATAGTGATTCTCAGCTGATATAAATCAGCAAAGCTCCACTGATTTTTAACAAAGCTGTGCCAGCTTCTGCTAGCTGAGGGTCTGCCTGGATATTTCTCTAGCTGTAAAGCAAAGAATCCAGCAGGCAAAGCTGATGTAAGTTGGATATTTTTTTTGGCTGGTTTTTCTTTGTTCTATCTTGCAAATGCTGCTCTCATTCATAACTGCTTGGATGCTTTCAAGTCTGTGTGCAAGAGTTATGGGGCCTAATCTGGCTCCTACAATGGTGCAAATCTAGGGTAGCTCCAGTTAAATCAAAAGCATTACTCAGAGGTATTGCACTGCTATAAAAGCACTGTGCTTGTGCAGAGCAACTGATCTGTAAATCTCATAATGTGCCCAGGATCTTTCCAAGAGTTTATTTGCAAACAAACAAACAAAAAGAATCATCGTGGCTAAACAGACTGATTCCAGCCCGTGGAAAACGGACTGAGCCTCTGCCAGGAATCAACTGTAGACACTTGCTAATTACAATTTGTGGCCAGCTTACAAAGTTCAGTAAAGGAGAAAACTGCCCCATTCAGATCCTCTCTCCCAGTTTGATGACATCACTCACATCATTATGTTGTGATATGCCAGATGGGAAAATTTGAGGTGGGGATGAAGTGAAAATCCTGGTTACACCTTTTCTCCAGGCTATCTGCCTCTCCATCATTTTACAACATCACAGAGAGTCTCAGACAGTTTGACTCTGCCATCCCCAGCTGGTTTGGACCTACCAGATAAATGCTGAACCATTAAGAATCGATACATGTTTCCACCATTGTGACAGGTTATGCTGCACCTGGCTAACCTTACTTTAATTAGTTTATTTAAGCTCACTAGTACATTTAAATAAAGAGGGAAGGTAATGGTATAAACTCTGTAATTTCTGTTGCCTGGGAAAAAAAAAATAAAAACAGCCCTGCATCAAATGCTTATTGAAACTGAAACATATGTATTAACATATGGCAGAATTTCACTTACTGTATGTTTTAGTGCAGAGCTGATGAGGAAGGCATCTGTGCTGAGAGCATCTGAATGGAGGCTCAGATAATGAGCTGAGCTCAGAAAATACACTCTGAAAGGTTGGGATGTGTCAAAGTGCCCTGCAGTTGATTTGTGTCAGAGCTGAAAGAATACACTCCAGTCTCACACAGGTACATGGCTGGGCTTTCCTTTCTGCACCAGGGCTCTTTGGAGTCTTCCTCTGCTGCCCTGGGCTCCTGATTTGGAAGTCCTGGACAATTCTAAACCCCACACAAATGGTCTCACTCCAGAAATACTGACACGACTTCTACTTGGAGCTTAAGCAGGCACTGTTACCCTATTGCTGTTTAACAAAGAGCAGGTGAATTGCGGAGCCAAAACATCAAGTTCAGACATTGGTTTGAAGTTCTCTTCAGGGCAGCAGCTCTTTGGAGTGTTTGGTTTTGCACTCCCTCCAGACAGGTTCAGTTGTGAGCTCTGTCCTCAAAGCAGACACTCTGAGGGGCGAGAGCGAACTTCCCGTGCTGATCCTCACCCTGGTCATGCAGATTTGGAGTTTTACACCCAGCCAGGTATTTTGGTCTGGGATGAACCCCTGAGCACTGTGACTGTGAACCATTTCTCCTGCTCACAGGGATGTAGGGTTTCAGCAAACCCTACAAGGATTCTCAGAGCCTCTTGCTGCCAACTTCTGATATTATTACTGGGCACTACAAAGCCACATTCTTCTACACCTATTTACTGGAAGTAAGATACGAGGATACCAGGTGTAATTGCTTTACTGCCTTAAGGATAGAAGTCTTTCTGCTTTGACCACAGTAGGACACCTGCATCACTCAACCACAGCTTACCTGGCTCCTGCAAGATGCTGTCAAAGCACCCAGTTGCTACTCAGTGGCCCAGAAAAAGGTTTACCACCTACTCACAAACCCTCATTTTGAAGTACTGTGCCTCTTATTTAATGCAAAGAACCTTAAGGTTCTTCAGAGTGTGGGCTGTGTATTAAATGTGTGAACCACTTGTGTATCATTGTGCAAATCACATCTTTTGATATGAAACTTACTCCAGGGATAATTCCTTAAAAAAAAGAAAAGTGGTTATTGAGACTAAGAAAAAGTATTTAACAGGTGTACATTGCTTTTCAGGGAAGCGTGAAAGCTTCCAGGCATGGAGCTTCGGGACAGGGTTTAATGGTAGGCTTGGCACAGTTGGGTTTACAACTGGATTCAAAGTTCTTTCTCAACTTAAATGATTCTGTGATTTTGTTAAATAAAGAAAATAAGTTGGCATGACTCAAACTGTCTGTTTCTCTGAAACACCAAAAAAAGGTGATGCAGAGAAGTCATCTTTCTGTATACATCAAAATTTCATTTTCTGACAAGCTTTGAATCTGTTGCATTTCCATTTTTACCTGTACTGAGGAAAATTCTGGAGGTCCTGTCATGAAGAGATTTCAGTTTGTGGCCCTGGAACATGAATATTTTTTAATTTATTTATTGAACTCCACCCAGGTACAAACTTCTCCTTCAGAGGAAGGACAGGTTGGGGTAAAGCTACACGAGGGATGTCTTGTTCCTGCAGGTGCAAATGCCTTGGCTGAAAGTGTAAATGTGCTGCACTCACTTCAGTTGTTGAAGATGGCATTAATCCTCCTCCTCCTCCTCCTCCTCCTCTGCTCGGTCTCTGCGCTGGAGGTCACCTCCCACAGACACGGCACAGACAGGAGATACCTGCCTGCTTCTCCCCTGCTTTGAGACAAAATCAAGGCAAGTGATTTCAGCTCTTTGAAGGCAGGTTTGTGCTAAAGACCTGGATTTTATGCTGAAGTGGCTGACACTAATATAATTTGGGGGATAAGGGGCAGCCTTTGGCAGCAGACATTGAGTTGTATCATCCTCAGCCAACGCAGGAAGATTTTCCAGAGCTTGTCTCTTAACACCTTGAATAAGCCCCCGACTTAAATCCACCTTGATTAAGAGCAAAATAGATTATGTATGCACAGGAGCACACAAAATAATATTTAAATGTCTGTTCAGGTATGTAAATAATGCTGTGAACAGAGTCTCGGAGTTGTGCTCTCAGTGAGGAACAGGCCTGGACAGTGAGCTTGGCTCTGCTGGGTCCCAGCCCACTGCTGCAATCACAAGACTATTCCCCAGTATGGATTTGTCTATCCCCTATGTCTTTTCCATCATCTCTAAACTTGAGTGACTCCTATGACTAATGTGATTGTAAGTCATAAAACATTAAGTTATGACACAATCAAATCAAAGCCAAGAAATTCATAGTTAGGGTGTAGGCTACATTCTTAACTCAAAACCAGAAAAGCAGCATTACAGGGTAAACAAAAGGCTGAAGTGTCAGCCCTCATTTTTCATTTTTGGGCTCTTATCAGTTTGTATCAATTTAAGCCTTTTTTAAATATGTAATTTCTTTGACTTATTTTTTTCCCTCTAGGAACTGAAAATTATTCTGCTTTGAGGTCTGGAACCTGCCATACAATAAACACTACTTAATTGGGACATGCTTAATAGGGATGGCCACTTTAATGGGACATCTCCTAGGGAACCTATTTATGTTAATGAGACTGAATGACAATGACTGTTTCTTAAGTGGGGCAACAAAAAGGAAAAAACTCCACTTAACAGGGATGCACTCAGCTGTTACTAGTTTGTTAAGTGTTTAACCAGGTGTTAAATAGGTCTAAAATTCTGAGCTTCCATCTTTTAATTCAAAACTGGAAAATGAAAATATTTGCATCATGATGAAATGTAGTGTTAGACTGTAAAGTGGCATTTAGTGTGAAGTAAGGGCCAGACTTTTAGAATAGAAGTTCTCATCTCCAAAGTTCTCATCTCTCTCCAGGCATGGAGCTACCTGTAGATTGGATTCATTCACATCCATGGCAAAAGGTAGCAATGAACCCCATTTGTTCTATTTATGAATCCTGTATTTTATCCTCTCACCCCAAAATCTTTCCATGCTGTAATTTGAATAAAAAGATGGGAGAAAAAAAATAGGAAAGCTTCTTAATTCTCAGTGACCCTTAGGTCCCTAAGATGGTGTCTGAAGACTTGCAGGAACCTCCAAAAGCCTGTAAACCATCTTGAAGGTTATTCTCTCCCTGTAGCTCTTTTGTGCTCTGCTGTTTCCTCTGTAAATATGTATCCACATTTCAGGGGGGGGAACAAGAGACCATGTCAAGAAGTTGTCTGAAAAACAAAAATCCCGTCTTAGACGACAGCTATATGAATTTGGGGACTCTCCCAGGCAAACCAAGACATCTGATTATGCCATTGTATCCTGTTTGGCAAAGGAGAGAGTGAAGGGAAGTGATAGACATGAGGGGCAGATGGAGTTTGCCTAATGTGTCTGTTCTTTTCTTCGCTGCCTTTTCAATTTAAGAATGTAGCAAAATAGCAGCTGCTCATAATTTCATGAATCAAGAAGTATGTAAATTTCAGCTACAAAATTTGTTGCATAGTTAGACGCACACACACACACACAAAGAAGGGGAAAAAAAAGGAAAAAGATCTTGCTTGCATCTACAACTTTCTTAATCTGGCATGCAAATTTAGCTTTCAGGCCTGGTTTGCCTCTCATTTAGCAGTGAACCCGAGTGGCTCAATCGATTTCGCTGCCGTCACGTAGGATAATTCCGTGGGATAATGGAGAGCCTGGCATGAAAAGCTCCTTTCGTGCCCCTGAGCTACCACGGGGGGTTGTGCCCTACCTCTGCTGCTGGGCTGCAGGTGGAGGGCAGGAGGGAAGGGCTTGTGGTGGGGATGTTTCCCCGAGCAGGGGCTGTGAGCAGCTACCTGAGGATGCTGACAAGCACCGCAGGCCGAGGTGGAAATCACTCTCCTGGTGTTTCAGTGCCTAGCAGCCCCCAAATTAAAAGATGGAAAAAGTGACTGGAAATGTATCATCCACATGTATAAAACAGTGCTCAGGAGGGACTGGGATCGGGGCCTCCACTCACCATACAGCTGGTTCTAGTTTTCAGACAAGATTTACTAAACACATGTAAACCGTGCGTATCTGTTTGAATACTTTTTGTGCAAATAACTTCCTCTGTGGTCAAGCTGTTCCTCTCAGATCCAGGCTACAGATCTGTGCTTTACACTCACCACTTTTTTACCCTTGGATTTCCACCAGTATCAGTTCACACTCAGAGTATGAAACTGTGAAGGAGGGAGCTGAGCTTGGCAGCCAGAGTCAGGAGAATTTACAGCGCAAAGCACAGAGCAAAACTCACGGTAAAGGGCAGGAATCATCCCTGGCTTTGCTCCATCCGAGGCAGTGGGGCAGATCCTGTAAACAGCCCCATGACTGCACGTTCCACAGGAGCTGCAAGCACTTCTATCACTTGGCCCAACAGCCTTTTGCAGAGATGCAACATTTCACCAGCTCTAGTGGGGTTCCTCCTGATTTATACCCCCCGAGCGAGCAAGCAGAGCCAGGGTCTTTCTTCACCAATTAGAAGTGCCCCACAATTTTATCTGCCAAGTGTCATGAGTTCCAACTCTAAACACAAAGCAACAGCTGAAACTGGATATGAAGAAGCAGGAGGGGCAGTTTTATGATCGATGTTTTATCGGATCATATAAAAAAAGAAAAGTATTTCACATATTTCATGGAGGTATTTTATGTGTAAATTTAATATGAATCCTCTTCTTGTTAAACTCTTACGTGATCTATGTACTTCAGTATATAAAACACACTATAGGACAACTATGAACAAGTTTATTAAAACAACTTGGGCTCCTGTTGACATCACCAACCGCACAAGTGCTTGCTCAGATCTTATCAGTCTCTCCTTATATTTCAGGTTACCTACTTGCTCGTTTTCCCTATATATCTTTCATTGTTACAAGAATTCAACTCCTGGGCAGATCTCACAGATAAATCTGCTTGTCTGTTTGGGGAATATGGCTCTAGTTCTAATTTTGCAGACTTCGTTCAGGCAATACTCCCTCTGACTGCAGGGATTTTTGCCTGAGTAATCCTTTCAGAATTGGACTCTCCGTGAGTCTCATTTACTTAACAACTTGGCATTACATCTGTAAAATATTAGCCCGGTAATGTAAAATATCAAATTAGATTTATGCATTAATCTAATCTATATATGAAGCTTGATAGTTGGTTCTGTTACACTGCATTATTGCAATTCCAGGCATTCTGTGTCATTTCACATTTATTCTGATGATGCAAGAGAACCAAGGAGTGAGACTGATAGATCAAATTTGGTAGCCCGTGCATGTAAAAGTCTGAACCTTTGAACAAAATTTAAAATCAATTTCCACTTTCAGATAAACCATGTAAATGTTTTCCTATCAATCACAAATAAAGAAGAGCACACACAAGAAGCTAATCTGAAATAATCAACAGAGTAACGAGCTGTTAAACAGGAAAAAGCAGGTCAAAATACTGCAAAGTATTCTCTAAAAATCCTTGGAAAGGACAAATCAGCAATTGTTTCCTTTCTGGGTGACAGCTGCAGTCTGAAAAGTAAAAAAATTACTCCTCCATACATGTTCATAAACTGCATTTATAAACACTTCACACAACTAAATTATATTTGTTTCCTCCAGGTTGGCTCCCCTTGAACATTTTTCTCCTCCTTGCAGTTTTTGCTTTTTTTCTATAATCCCTTCATGAAAGCAGGTCTTATGCCCATGGCCCTGCTTCAGCAGCCAGTCCCAAACAGCAGCCACTTAAGGACACGTTCAACCAAAGTTTTGTGTGTGCTTTGGTTCCTTTAAAAACTGGATTCTTGGAGACAACCCACCAACACGTTATTCTTACATCTTAAAGCCATTTACTTCCCTTTATGAATGCTTCCAATTTGTTTTACTCTTGTTGGGCCGAATCCAGCTTGTTATTTACAGAAAGAACACAACAAGATTAATAGGATGTGGTCTGCACTAGCCCACACCCCTGGAAATTCATAGTGATCCCATCAATTCTGTATAATTTCTTTGGATTCATAGCAGGTTAAAGCCCCAATCCAGGATAATGCCAAGCAGATGCAGACAAGGGCCAGCACATAAATGTGGAGAATCATGGCCAGAATAAAACTGGGTCTCTTTATTCCAAAGAAGAAGGTAATGTTTAGATACAAAATATTACATAGATTTTTTTTTCCCCCCTGTTTGGTAATCTGTCACCATCTGGACACCAAATAGGAAATGATGCAACACCAGGGGGAAAAAACCCAATTTATTTCACACATGTTACTAAAGAAAGACTGGATTGATGTGCTACCCCAAGCACTTTGGCTCACTCGTGTGTCACAACAGGCGCAGGTATGCTCTCTTAAACAGGAGCTTCTCCACGCTGAAATGTTTCCTGTGGGACACAGCATCAGTTTTGCCAGTGTATGGCAGCTGCAGTGAACCCAGGGCTTCCTCTAAGGGTGTCTATTTTCTCCCTTTCTGCATTAATTCAGAATTACTGTTTCTCCTTCCCCAGCATTCGCATGCAACCACCCCAAACACAGTTGTGTTTGCAGAAAATCACAGTTGTGCTAAGTCAGTCACAGTGTTCACATTTCTAAGAAAAGATGTGCTTCCCCAAATGAAACCTCGCCCTCATTATTGGAGGACAAACCACCTCAGGCACCCAAAACACCACAGATCACAACACAGGCACCCGTGGGGACCCACCAAGGGATGTGACCACAACGGGACCAGAAAGCCCAGCTGGAGGAAAGGAGCAGAGGGATGTTCCCTTCTTCCATCCCACGTGAAGGGTTCATGTTTGGAAAGTGAAAGAAAAACCTTTCTTCTCTTTCCTTTGCCAAGGCAGCTCAGCTCTGCAGTCAGCCACTTCTGTGCAAGGGAAGGAAAGGGGAACTGGAGGTGAGGGAGCAGCTCCGAGCTGCTTCATTTGTACTTCTCCTCCTCCTCCTCCTTGCTGCTTCCCTGCCCTGCAACCCTCGATGTACCACGAGATTTTGATCTCCCAGTGACCACTGGTGTTGTACAGAATGGAGAAACTGAGGGAGGATCCAGGGTGTCATTTCATGACACGAAGATGCCTGTGCCAGCAGCCAACCACAGCTCCTGTCCCCAGCCACAGCCACTAAACCAGCTCTCCCACCACTGGGAGAGTGGCACAAACAAACAGAATAAGCCCAGGTGAGGTTCAGAACACAGAAAGGCATTTAAAGTAATAATGCAGGCTTCAGATCTTTATTCTAAAGTAATATGTGGAATATTGGAGCTGAAGATTCAGCAGGAACTGGGAGAAAAACCTGGCTGGGACAGAGTTAGTGGAGGTGAAAGCACAGCCAAAATTGGACCTGAGCAGGGAGGGAGAGGGGAAGAGCAAGAACCTGAAGTGAGGAAGTGGCTGCATGAAGTGGGTGAGGGTTCATGATAGGAATAGCAAGAGTTAAATACCACCAAAAAAAGGATGTGCAAAACCCAAACCCCAAACCTCTAAGAGAAACCAGTAAAAGGTAAAAAACATGAAAGTTTTCAAGTGAGAAAAGAGGTGGGAATTTTTCCTGGGAACACAACTTACTAACTTGTCTGCTGATCCCTTTAGAGGGAAGAAAAGAAAAATTCCCAAATCAAGACCAGCCTAAGTCAGAGAGAAAAGTGCTGCATGGAGCATGAGGCCAGAAAAGGACTCAATGTGCCTCCCATCCAACAAAATCCTGGCTCTGGTACCATCCTGTGCATGGGAGGAGAAGGCAAGGACAGTGCTGACAAATTAGAACTTGGGTGAACCATACCCTGAGAGAAATTCAGTATCAAATTGACTCACTCCAGCTGCAGGGAATGCACAACCCAATAGATCCTTTCCTCCTCTAATTCTTTCTGCTGTTCCAGATGTTGGCCAAAACACAACCATGCATCTGGATGGAACATTTGCTGAGAAAAGCAGCTATCTGAGAAAAATGTTGTGGGAGCTCTTTTGGGGTCTTCAGTAACTCCTGCTGCACGTGGCAGACACCACTGCAGTGCCATCCCATGTTTGTGTTGGTGTAGGTTAACGCACAAATCCTCAAGGAAGATCTGTTGTGGGTTATGCTGGATCCTCAGAAACATCTTCAGAGTTACCCAGCAAGTAACCACACCAGGCAAATTTACTTTGCTCCTAATTGTGGCTGCTTTCCCTGCCCTCTGTGAGAATTGTTTTCTTCTCTTCCACCTGCCAGAGTGTATCTGTGGCTGTGCAGTGCTCACAGGATAACAGAAATCACAGGATTTTGTGCGTGGATCCTGTGTGCTGCCATCTATGTGGTTTCTGCTAAAACTTTCCCAATTTACCAAAGAATGTGGGAATTGCCATGTTGTTCAAGAAAACAAGGGTCCATCCAGCTGAGTGACCACAGCTGGACACCCAGGTAATCGTGTGCAGACATGGGGGATACTTCTCCCTGCTATTTGCCCTCTTTCCAACCATTTTCTGCTCAGGGGTTTTCCTGAGCTTCTACATGTCACAGTGTCCACATCACTGGCCAAACCCTCAGGCAATTTATATGATGCAAAACCTCTGGCTACTACCAGAGATATAAATCAAGCAGAATTAGAGTCATTGACAATAATTGGGGGAAAAAAATCTGTGATTTGGAAGACATATATGAGTTTTGATCTTAATTTGGACTAAATCTCCCAGGAACATAAATTATCTGTTTGGCTGTCTCTGTTCCCTGCCAACCCCATGGAATCTTGCTGTGCAGTGGCACAGAGCAGTAAAGGGTATCTCAAATCCAGTTTAGGGTGAACAGAAGGGCCTTTCCACAGCAGAGAGGGCTGGAATTTTGGAATGAGGAGCTTCCTTCCAGCAGGCACTGGCAGCCAGGGAAAAGAATCAGCTGAAGAAAATGCAAAGATGAGAGACATGAAGTGAGGAGGGAAGGGGCTGGACAAGGAGCAGACAGGGGTACAGAGAAGGCTCTGGAGGAACTTTTTAGGGGAACCAATAATGAAAATGAGTAGAAAAAAACCACAAGAATCCTTGGAGAAGAGACCCAAAAGTTACAGGTGCTGTGAGAAGCAGCACCTCATCTTTTAGTGTCCTGGACAAGAAAACCAGCCAGGTTCATTAAGGCAAAGAGAAGCCTAAGTCCAGTGATCAATACTGGACTCACCAGACAAAATATCCTCAAGAATGCAGACTGACGCCCAGGGGAGCAGCTGTGCTAAGGAACTGTTCCCAACCAGTTTGGGACCTTTGGAATAAAGATCCATTTTCTTCAGTATTCCAGATGGTGACATGAACAGCAACAGGAACAATTTTCTGTGATGGCCCAAAGTGCAAATATTTTCATTAAAGACCTGTATCAGTGACATCTTATGACATTAATAGGTGGCAAATTTTAATGTGATTTTTACCCAATTCCTAAAAAGAAATCTGCACAACATATTGCAAGTATTTTGGATGTATCAAGCATTACTAGATGCTGCCATCATTTGAGATTTAAACTTCAAATCCACTGTGTCTCCTTTTTCAGAACTCTATTAGTGCTCGTTGAAAGAAGTTAGCACAGATCAAATCTAACTTTAGAAAAACCTTCCTCAAACGAACAGATGAGAACAATTCCTCGAAACATAATAACCCAAGAAAATTTTATTCTAACCATTTCTTGCCAGGGTGCCCCCAGTTTTCCAAGCTCCCTCTCCCATGGCACACAGGTACATTTCAGCAGGAACACAAAGCACATTATTGCTTGCTCCAAGGAGCTGTGTAGCCTGCAGGATCTTTGCAGAATCCAGCCTGAAGAAATGCAGCACTTTGAGAAAACAGAGCTGTCAAGCAAGATTTCCTTGGGCTTGCTGCCACACAAAATGGCAAACGAGGGACTTGATCCTGCATGGAAGACAATAGGAATTATAGGTGCTCAGCGTTTGTCTCCTGGCAGAGTTAAGATTTCTCAGTAATTCCCCAAATCAGCCGTACTGCTGTATACTTATTCAAAATTACATAGCTAAAAGCTTTGGTATGTAGCCACAGAGCTTTTATTTCAAATTGGCAATAATGTAACTTCTGCAAAAATAAGACTACAATAATGTTAAAAATATCATAAAATGTTATTTATATCAGGATTCATTTGTTACCCCATATGACAATCATTCATATTTCTTGACAGATATAAACCTCCGCTTAACACATTAGTATCATAAATATTACCAGATATAACGCTGTAATTTAATACCTACCAAATGTATTTTAAAATATTACTCAATTTAAAACTTTGGATTTTAACCAGATGTGTTTCCAGAAAATGATTCAGGTCAGATGCTTTTTTCTTTTCCCTTTTCCGTGCGCGCGCGTTCAAAGCGGAGCGTTCCTATGTGATTTATTGTGCCATGACTGTGTGCCCCGAACCTAAAACAGCACCACGATACTTCATCCTTGAGGCTTACACACCTGCAGTCCAAACTAACAAGAGAAAACATCTACATGGCACGGCAGGAGCCTTTGAAATGTCTTTTTGCAGTTGCCTGGACACAGAACAGACTGGTAGAACAGGGAGGCAGCGGAGAAAGGGTGAAGACAGGAACTCCAGCCTCTTTCATCTAGAAAGGGGGGACCATGGAGAGATTAGAGGAAAGGATTTTGATTAGATCACTGGAATGTGAAATGATGCTTCCCAGGATTAAAATCCTATTTTAGAGCTACCAAACCGGTTACGGCGTTACTCAGAATTCGGAGGCTCGTGCAGCTCCATCCCTGCTCCGTCCCCGGCTGTCGCTCGGAGCACCCCACACCCTCTCCCCGGAGCAGGGGGGACCAGTAGGGCACCCCAATCCTCTCCAGCATCATCCCAGCAAGGGGAAAAGCCTCAAAGCATGGCACTTCTGGGGGAAAAGCAGTTTCCGTCTCCAAGGGCATCCCTGAGTCCAGCCCCACGGCAGCGGCGTGGAGGCTCTCGCATTTCGGTCTCATTGGGCCCCCAGTTTAGATCACCACGTCGAGGTCTGACATTTTCATAACCAAATGCCATTAGTTTTATTCCCAGCACAGCCAACCAACAATCTGAAGGTCTGTAGTCGTCGGGCTGATCATTACGTGGAACCCATTAACATAAAACCCGCCATCGCAATTAGTATCTTTGTAAGCAGCAGCCTCAGCAAAAAGTGGAAATGGAGGCTGAAGTGATGGTGCTCTTCCAAAGGAGGCCGGCAGCAGATTGGGAAATAATCTGTGGCAATTGCTCTGCCGCGGTCTCTGCCGTAACTTCTCCAAAGACAGGCAGAGCCATTTCCAAGCAGTCAGCCCACGGGCTTGAGCGAGCACTAAATTCACTCGGTGATCAAACACAATTTGAGAAAAAATCTACAATCGCTCACTTGGGGGGGGGG
>VZUA01027389.1:0-12732 GCA_013401035.1 Horornis vulcanius
CATGTGCAACCCTGCATGAGCTGTGCTGAGCTGCCTGCTTTGCTGTGATTCCTCTGAAAGATCCCAGGGTCCCTTCTCTAGGACACCCTGCTGTCCCTCCTCCATGAAATCCCTCTGTCCCTCCTCTGGGAGATGCTGGTGTCCCACACCGTGCAGCCCAGCCTGCACAGAGAGCCAGCCAGATGCTTGCACAGGAGTTCACACCAGCTCCAGCTCATTCACAGGGCTCAAAACAGAGAGAAATGTAGTGATGGAGAGAGGGAGAGCATCCAGTTGCATCTGCTGTGTGATGTCAGGTTGAGAACAGGCTTCTGCTGTCAGTATTTTCCTTCTAATGACCTCTAAAGCACCACCAGGGTGACACACAGACAGAACACAAGGAGCCCTAAAACCTGTACCCAGAGCAGCCCCTCTGGGCCCTGTCAGGTGATGCTTTCCACAGAGTATTTCTCCAAGCACAGGAGCTGATGCTTTGTCAAGGTCACCAATACATATTCCTGTAATCTTTGTTTCAATTAGGTTTTGATTATAAATAAACAATGCTTTCTCAGTAGGAGGGAGTTTCAATCAAACTCACAAGAGAGCCTGTGCAATGCAGAGCCTGAGGCCAGAAGTCCCAGAGTATAATGGTTGGTGCCCAAGCCCCTGGGCATTGCCCATGTTGCCCAGTGCCCACACAGCCAGGATTCCTTCAAAGAGCAGGGCCACGTTGGGAATGAACAGTGAATATAAACGTGTCACCATCAGCACATTGAACAACTTCATTAAATGAACTGGTGCCCTCTTGAGAACATATTGGTCCATCAGTGCCTTCTCCCCATGACTTGTCCACATGAGCAGACCATGGTCTGCAGTCAGTCTCATGCCATGAGCTTCTGCACCTTCTGGCTCTCCTGCTGCAGGAGCGTCAGGCTTGATCCTGCTCTTCTCCTGGTCTCTGAAAATGTCCCTTCCCCACCAGTTTCTCCATAACCCTCATGAAGGGGCCCAGTAAGCGCTCTGTGGCTGGACAAAGTGAGAGACTTTCTTCCATTTTCTTTTTTATGGCTCCTTTATCTAGCATTTGTTCTGAAAGTCTCTGCTTATACATACACAGTATATTTGATATATAAGCACCTATAAATATCACTGGCATATAATGAGGCCCTGAAATGAATACAAACTATGTGCTTAGAGCTGCTGGATAATATTTAATCAAAACTCCAGTTTTACTGGTGATAAGTGAGATATTTTAATTGATGGAGATACAAAACATGAAAAAGTGCCTCTCATGAGGAGGCATTAAAACCTAATTCACAGAAAAATCTAGTTTGGAATAGCATTGCAATGAGGAAAGAAGGGAGTCGGCAGAGAGAAAACAAGAGAGGAGAGGACTGAGAAAGGGAGAGAGCACCAGAAGTGAAAATGTGCACAGATTTACAGGGTCCTGCAGAAAAAAAAAAGTCTCTGCTGCCTCTGCAGAGCGGTGTTGTACAGCCTTTGCTGCTAATGAATAACCAACCCATTCACTGATTTGTGCTCCTCTCCTGGTTCCCCCTCTGCTCCCAGCCTGGCAGTGATCCCGGCCTGGGTTCTGCTGGAGCAGCTGTGTGGGGAATCACTGTCATCAGAGAGTGGCAGCACCCAAGAGATCCAGGACAGCACACAATCCGGTTCCCTGAGGTTTGTTTTGTTGCATTATTATCATTCCATTGAGAAGATACACAACAGTTCAGTTCAGACCTTCCCCGCCCACCCGCTGTTGGTTTTCCCTGTGAGGCTGTGCCAGGAGAGCAGGAAAGCTGGGAACATTCTGGTGTGGTTAAATTACCTCCACACCCACTGCAATGCCAACTAGGTGGCTGGGAGATCTTGGGGCTGGGAAAGGCTCAGGCAAATACCTTGGGTGGAGAATTATCATCTAAAACACCCACCATGCTGGAAAGTATTGGGCTGTAGCATAATAAACTGTCATGTTTTACTGGGCAGGCAGATGCTGATTTTCCACCTCAGGGCAGGAAACAACATCACTCCAAAACTGCCTGTGCACCCGTTCTCATTACCTCTTCCCTACTCTGCGCTGAAGGCTTGTGTCTTTGTGGCCACAGGTGAGCAGTGGGAGGAGGAAGAGGAGGGAAGAAGAGAGGAGAACCACTTGAGAGTGGAGCAATGAGGAGTTAGGCTTGCACTTTCTAGCCCTGAGGAGCAGGACCCTGGGGATGCCCAGGCATGTGGGAGTAACCACCACCATTCTTCAGAGCTGTAGTAGGTAGCATCCAGCTTTGCTCAGCCCTGCTGTGTTCAGTTCTGCCCTGTGGCCCCAGCCTCCCTGTGGGGCCAGCAGTGCCATTGCTGTGTGGTCTGGCTGGGAAAGAGGCATCTGCAGCAGTGCCTGGCAGTCCCTCCCTCCTACAGTGAATCTATTCTTCTCTGAGATTTCCATTACAGAGCACATTGCATAAAATATAAATTTCTGTCAAAGTGTCTAATCCAAATTCTGGAGTGATTTTATGTTCTGACAAACTCTGAGACTAACTTTCCTTTGGTATGAGGGAGGAACACACTGTGCATAGCAACAGAGAAGCAGATGGAAGGCGCTGATGGAAATGATGATTCAGTTGCAGCCAGGCTACTGCCATAGCAGTTGGCAAGTGGTTTGACCTAACACACAGCTGAACAACTGCCACAGTCCTCTCACTGTGCTGTGGCCAGGCCAGACAGTGGACCAAGACGTGCCCTGAGGGCAGGCAGGGTCTCCTTCCCACAGCCTCCACTGGTGGCCACTCTCTACAAAATACTCACATGGAAAGATGTGTGACAAGCTGCTTGCCGGATTATTTTCAAAAAAAAATTGACCTTTGAAATAAATATATAAAACTGCAGATTATTATTTTTAAACAGCCATAACAAGAAAAAGTCCTGCTTGTTTTAGAAATCACCTCTGCTGAAGTCAGCCTGGCACTTCTCTTCTCTGTGATGCAAAGATGAACTCAGGGAAGCATCCTTCCTCCTCCGTTCACTTCTGCCCTGGATGTGCTTGGAGTAGGACCTACCTGTCCCGGGTAATGAGCCTGCTAAGCTGTGGATCATGGCAGGACAGTCCCTGCTTTGCAGTCTGGGAAGGTCTCTGGTGAGCTGAGAGGTGTGGGACAGCTGGGGCATTAGGAATACCTCACCTGGCCAAACACAATCTCCTCTGGTTGACTTACCAATGCCCTTTTTCATTTCAGCACCTTTCAGGGGACCATGCGCCTTGCAGAATGCTTATGTGGTGTCCTGAAATCCTGCTCAAGTGTGGAAGGTTTCACAGCAGGTCTTGCCTTTATTTGGTAGATTAAGGACTTTACTTAAGTTCTTTGCTACTCCCCAGAGCAAAGGGAGGGCCTGGCTCTGGCCTCCCACGGCCCCTCCCACATCAACCTGCATGTATTTTCTTATGACTCAAGGCACTGATTTAATTCATCAATGATTTTCATTAATAATTACTTTCCATATTTCTCAAGTCTTTCTTCAGTTTTACTAATGCTTTTTTTCATGTGAACATTAATATTCACTCTCTTAGAAACCAGAGCATCTGTGACTTGTAGAGGTAGGAGCAGTGCCATCAGCTCAGATGAAATCTCTCACTAAATAATTAAAAATAATCAGTGATGAGCATTTACTCATTACCATCAACTGATGCCAAAGCTTCCTCAGTATAAAACAGAGCAAGTTGCTCTGGTCTCTCAGATAGAACAGAGACAAGCCCTGGTAGCCAGTGGTCACAGGGGCAGCTCGGGCCCTGGCACCCTCTTGCCAGCTCTCAAGGGGCTGTCAAGTCCCTCAAGGGGCTGAGGAAACCAGCAGCTCTTAGGATTAACATCCTTCCAGTGCAGCACTGGTCCCATAGTGTCAGGGAAGGTGCAAGGTGAGCCACAGAGGGATCTTTGGAGCAGCTGTTTTGTCCTGGGTGAGGTTGGATGGAGCACAGCACACATCCTGCCTGTGTTCCAGGACCCACAGGGCTGCAGCTGAAGTATTTGGGAAAAGCTCAGGACTTGGTCCAGACCACTGTCCCTGTCATCCAGCAGCTGCTTTCCCCACTGTTCTGCAGGTGAACTGAAATACCTTCCCCCAGTTTGCATCACAGCAGCCAGGTCCCCTCCTGATTCATCCTAGAAAAAAATGAAATAGTTTACAATTGCCACCATGCTCTACCACTCTGTCCATAATTTCCCCCAGAAAATTACTCATCAAATTTCATCTGAATTTTCTCCTACATAAATCCCAAGTAAGAAAATGTAAGCNAGGTCCCCTCCTGATTCATCCTAGAAAAAAATGAAATAGTTTACAATTGCCACCATGCTCTACCACTCTGTCCATAATTTCCCCCAGAAAATTACTCATCAAATTTCATCTGAATTTTCTCCTACATAAATCCCAAGTAAGAAAATGTAAGCCTGAAAGTCACTTCTTGCTAATGCTGGAGGAAAGCCTCCCCAGCATCTCCCCCTTGCAGAAGCAGGTCTCTCCCCTGCATGGCCAGACAGCTTTCTGGGCTGCTGCTGCCCTTCTGAGCTGCTCCTGCTTGACACTGATGATGAGAAGCATGGTATGAAACCAGGTCAGTGGCTAACAGAGACCTTATTAAAGACTGGAAGTGTTTGGAGGGATAGGAAAAGCATCTATTGGTTCTTTTAAATCATTATTACAAATGCTGACCAACTGTAGACACTAACAGGACAAGCCAAATTGAGAAGATTATATGCTAATAATATTATAGCATGCTTTTCCTTTGTCTGTGGGAAAACGTTTCTAAAATATTAACTGAAAGTATTATAAGAGCTGCTTACTTTCTACTGGCTGTTCCTCTGCTTTTGAACCCAGGCAACAAACAATTAATTCTCACGTTAATTAGAATGCCCAGGAAAAAAAAAAGTTTTCCCTCTTTTAGCTGTCTTTAAAATTGATTTTTGAAGCTCGTGTCAAACACTGAATACAGAACATCTGTACTCTGTTGCATTTTGCCTTGGAGTGGAGCATGATAGCAATCAAAGCTGTTTATTCTTGTTTACTAGTGTTTATCAGCTGACTATTTCTCTGCATTAAACATCTACAGGCCACAGAAGGCAGATGTCAGCAATGGCTTCAGGCCCCTTTATGACAGAAAATATAAAATGTGGGTGTGAGTGCAGCTGTGGGTGCCATTTGCCCTTTTCCCATGCGACATGGGGGGGTCACAGGCAGCCCATGGGCTGAGACCCCCAGTGCAATGAGCCTGTGCAGACTCTGCCACCACCCCTCATGGTGCTCACCTTCATCCTTGCAAGAGAACGCAGCATTAACTTTGCAGCTACTGAAATGCACAGAAGGGTGGCACAGCTACAAAAAAATAAAAATTTGGGTGCTTTACACAGTGATTGCATCACACCCATGAACACGATGCATGGCTTCAGAGTCTGTCACTGTGACAGTCACTGCCTCGAATCTGCCAGCCCTTACCTGTTCTTTTCTGAGTGCTGAACTCCTGTTTCTAGTGTGACTTTTTTGAAACCAATGCTCAAGTCACATTTCAAATTTGCCCTCTATTTTCTTTGAGATGAAGCTGTAATCAAGAAATTATCAACCCATTGGGAGATTCAAGAAAATAATATTTGGAAACCAAAGCAATGACAAGCAATTAGGACCTTGTGTGCTTCCCAACACCTGTGCAAGACACCTGGTCCTCTGGTGGTGCTCTGCAGCCAGTGACCATTGGCACCACTGGGACAGCAGCAGAACCAGCACTGTGCTGCCAGGCCAGTGCTCTGCTTGTGCCGTGGCACACAGAGAAGGACGTGTCTGTTTTGCATGATGCAGCAGCTATAACTGGTAGAAATGTTCTGGGATAGAGTTTAGCTGGTTTTACTTTTTCAAGGATATTTGCCTGAGAGAAAAGCTTGTCTGTGTATTTTTCTACCTGTAATTTACATTTAGCATATAAAATGGGAATATAATTTTAATATTAAATTAATAATAACCTCATGCTTTAGGCTGCAATGATTAAAACATGGAAGTTAAAGAAATTATAAAAATAACAAATTTAGATTTTCATGGTAATTTTCATCTACCAACTGAGTAATGGATGACCACATTTTCCAGCTGAACACTCCAGACAGGAACAGAAGGACCAGGGAACATGGCTGGCTGCCCCATGTTAAGTGCTGGGCTGAGCAGTGACTACCTGTGACATGATCAGCACCTGCCTGTTCTGTGAGCACCTCCTGTTCATCCTTAGGTCTGTGTACCCTCAGGTCATGGTACTGTGCCCTTCTGCAAATCTGCCTTTGTGATCTGCTGATGTCAGTCCCCAGCAGTACCAGGAATACACAGATGTTGCCAGAGAAGCTCAGGACAAGACAAATAAAGTCTTCACTTTCTACCTAAACTGTTGCTATTATTCTCTTCTCTGTTATTTGGAAATTTAGTCAGCTGAAAGAAACTTACTTCCAACCCTTCCTACAGCTACTTTGGTTTTTCTTCACAGCACTATATTCCAGAGACTTGAGTTATGTTTCTGGATGGATATTTCTGAGTCTTGCCTCTGGACTGTCAGGGGTTAAATTAGACTGGGGAAGAGTTCAGTCTTTGACAAATCTGATTTTTGAGGATGTTTGTTCCCAGCTGTGGTCTGACATTTCTGCTTGACGTGGCAGTGTCCTTCATGGGGGTTCTTATGAAGAATATGTTGTCCTCAATCCAGTGAAACCAAGTAGATCCTGGAGTTTGCAACCCTTGGGATTTCCCCAGTCAGAACCATTGTCTGCCAGCATAAACTGAGCCCTGTGCATGGCTGATGGCAGCTTGGCAGTGCAGCCTGGCCACAGCTGCAGCTCTGGCAGCAGAGGGAGGTGCTGGGTCTGCAGCCATGCTCACCAAAGCCACCACAGGTCCCCACAGTCCCCTCCTCAGGAGCTGTGTGGTGTGGGAGGGGTGTGGGTGGGAAGACAGGTCTTGTGCCTTGGTGTTGGGGTGGGCAAAGGACTCTGCTGCAGGCTCAGGGGTTTCCCAGCAGTTGCAAGCTGGGGGGACCCTCACCTGCAGCACAATGCAGACGCATTGCTCTTTGCCAGACAGGCTGCAGCCAACACAGATGGTACTAATACAAATACTTCTTTTTTAAAGCTGAATGCAAATCTTAGAAGTAGTTTACTCATCTGTTATTCCTGCTCCCAGCATTCAGCAAATGCATTTTTATTTATTTGCCCTTGGCATACAAGCCTCTGAAATTAATACTTGTATTTATCATAACTCCAACTGACTCTGACTTATGTCCCCAGGGAAAAAATCTGGGAAAAGTCTTTCTTAGTAATTTTAAATGAATCCTGCAAAGCTGAGATTCACTGATGATATTTCATACATTTTCGATGGAATTCATATATTCCCAGAGGTTTTCCTCTCTCAGGTTCTTTGACAGAGCTGTGTTACAGCTGGCAGTGCTGGCTGTACTCACACCCCTGCGTTTCTGTGTGAAGTGCTTATTCCTTTATCATCCATCACCAAGCTTGTCACCTTAGCACCTGACCACCATCAATGAAGGGAGGCTTTGGCACTATCAAATACACACTTATGTAATGGTGTGGTATGAGAGCATTCACAACTTAGAAAATGAAGCAATGTACCTGTGGTGACTGAACTCTTCAGTAATAATAAATTAGTGTTCAGGAAATAAATGGATCCGGAAATGGCGTCCTATTACTACTACACTAAAAAACTCTTTGTGTAGTGACCTCAAATTCCAGCAAATGCTCCAAAATTTCCTTTTGACTCCGTCCCAAAGCTTTGCCAATAAAAACTCACTGTTGCTGCTTTGGCCTCTGCTCAGGATCTGTTCAAATGTAAAAAGCCACCTCCCAGTAAAAGCCCAAAGCAAGGCATCTGTTCCTCTTTCAGAGGATGTTTATCACAACTTGACACTAACCACTGCAAAATAAATGCCCTTCCAAGAAAAAAAAAAGACATTTCAATATTCTGCTGACAGTAGGGTAAGTGGTACTCTCCTGCAAATTTCTGCTGACAGGTAAAAGGGCCAGACCTGTCCCAGCCGAGGCTTCCTCCCCATGAACTCCCCTCTTCAGCAATGAATTTTGTGTTCTCGGTTTCCCACCTGACGGACCAGGCCCATGACAGAGAGCCAGCAATGCTTTTACACCTGAAGTATTCAGCAGTTGGTAGGTGGAGATGATTACAGATGCATTTGTTACTGCTCCTTCTTTTAACACATGCTTGTTTGTCTCCCCATTGAGATAACCAAAGCATAGTTATGTGTTTTGGGAGCTGCTGCCCTGGTACTTGGGACACTTGGGAGCAGCAGCAGAAGCAGACCTTCACCTCTCCTCACCAGTGTGTTCCTCCCAGCTTCTGCATGGCAATATGGGAAGATGGTATTTCTAAAATAAACTCCTGGAATGAGACCGGTTCTCCTATCTCATATTCCTAAAACACAAACTCTGGATCAGAAAGAAGTGTTTTACATGGCACTTCACCACTTCCTGGGCTTTTCTTGAATTCGGAGTTCCTGTGGAGAAGCATCATGTCACCCAGTCATGGGCCCTGCAGGCTTTCTGCAAGGCTACAAAGTAGCATGAGGCAACAAAATATGAATTAAGTCCTTGGATGTAGAGAATTAGGAAATATTAATAAGAAAGCTGAATGAGAAAGATCAATTTCAGCTAGAAGAAAACTAAAATCCTGTCTCCTGTATGTCTCCTGTATGAGTTTTTCTACTAGCAGAAGAAATGTGTAACTGGATTTTTAAATTTAAATAATAATCTCTTGATCCAAATTTCTCCAGTGCCATATATATGTCTGTCTATGTAGATTGAAATCCAAACTTTCCTCAGGCAGCCAGTCCTGCCTGCATTAGTTTTCACTTTTTTCTGCTTTACTGTGACAAGGGTATTCCAGCTGAGTCAGCAGGCAGGGGTCTGTCTGCTCACAGGAATAAGTAGCAACAGTGATTTTTTAGCAAAAGGGTGCATAGGGGTCTCAGATCTCAAATTCACCAGTTCTTTAATCATTCCCTCTCTATGACAATTTTTTTCTCTGAGAAATACATTGCACTGCTCCTCACACCCACTAGAAGAGTGACAAGAGAATATTTATGAATTTCTCTTCCATCAGCACTTTCATGTTTATGACAGCTCAGTGTATTAACATAAGGCTTCCGATTACAGTTTTTGTATTTTCTTCCACAAGGAAGAGTGTTCTGAAAACATACTGCAGTTATAGGCATACTATTCAAATGTGCTTAGTGTGTGTTAGAGAGGATGGGGAAAACTAGTGAAGAAAAATGAATATAAGACAAAAGTGCTGGTAAACACTGGAACCCATACACCTCCATTTCAGAAGTGTCATGACAGCTGTTATGTACTGAAATTGTTAATCCATAGAATCCTAAGAATTCTGTCTAGAGGATTAACAATGAGCAAAACCGGCAGCAGCTCTGGAATGGAGATGTTAGCACACAGGTGTCAGACTTACCTGCAAGTCTGGGCTGGACACCTATGTAGATTTACCTGGGTTTGCCTTTGCTCTGAACATACAGTAGCAACCTTTTCTTCTATGCATGCATGGGGAAGGAAAGAAAAACAGAAATGGGAAAGAAACACCCACAAAAAATTCTGTACCTCAGCAAAATGAAATAGATTCTGAAATCTGGCCAAGAGTTTCAAAAGAGTGTGAAATGTGTAGTCTGAACTTTGATAAAGCAATTTATTTGCATTATTACCTATAAAAGAGAGTCTCACTCGATGAACCATCATCCATATGTTGTCTGCAGAATTCCACCGTCAGGAGAGCATATGCATAATGCAAGATCTCAGGGAGACGTCTCTGTGTTCATTCTTGCATTTTGCTAAGAACATGGATTTTATGACATGGATTTTATTGATAAAATTAAATCATTTGATGTGATATACTGAGTAACTTAAGCAAGAAAAATTAATTCCTGATATGTGCATGATTCCAGTATCTTGTCCATTGAAGCACTGCTTTCTGATATTGTTTTGCAGCCTTCTAAGGTGCAAATCTATCGTTTCCCTCAGTCACTGCCAGAGGTTAATATTCTTCAATTTTAACAGTCAGGGCCTTTGCCACTCTTGAATGTCATTAGCAATTTCATTGTGCCTTTTGCTTTCATTTCAGAGTCTTTACTTTCTGTTCTCTTGCCCCCACAGCTGTGGTTTAATTTTATTGAGCTGTGGTGTTTCCTGTACTCACAAGTACCTGGTCCCATGTGCAACCAGGAACATGCAGGTGTGAACACTGCAATTCAACACACAGCTGAATGAACTGAGCAGCCTTTACCTCCAGCTCAGTCCAGTTCTCCCACAGTTACCCATTTATCCCAGCTGGATCATCTCTAGTGCAGCCTCCACTTGGGTCTGAACTGGCCCTGCTGGCCTTTTCCCCAGACTGGTTTGTGAGAGCTCTATTCATTAACACCAAGGTCTGCTTCCCTCTCATCCATGAAGCACCAAAACCACCACAGAATGGTGGAGGTTGGAACAGACCTCTGGAGGTCACTGTTCCAGCCCCATTGCTCAGGGCTGTGTTCAGTCAGCTGTTGAATTATCTCCAAAGACAGAGACCCCACAACCTCTCTGGGCAACATGTGCCAGTGACTGACCATCCTGACAGTATAAAACCCAAATACTAAGCACAAAATATGACTTGTGCCAGTTTATAGTTTTTTTTTCCTGTGGTGGCAGCCAGAGCTGAGTCTAGTTGGTAGTGACACAGGAGAGCACTGACCTGAGGCAAGGACAAAAAAATGCAATGGGTGACACGTGGTCAGGAACATGGGGAAGGTCCAACATTTTACACCATCAGATTATTTGGACCTGTAGGAGCCATCCCCTAATCTTTTTTTTCAGACCAGCTACATCCTCTTGCTGATATTTGAAATTCACACAGATAAAGCTGACCCAGTCATTTGAAAATGCCACTTCAACACCTGTCCTTTAAATGTTCTAAAGATCAGAGTTCTGAGAATCAGCATTGTTAAAGAAATTCCTGTTTCAGACTTGGAAATTTCTTTCTTTCCTGCCAAAAATTGTTCGGTAAGATGAATTATTGGAACTCAATCTATTAGAAGAGACACTTTTGCTGATAGAGACAAGGCAGATTGCTTCACAAAAAGCAGTTCCACCTTGTTAGAATTCTGTGAAGAAAAATCCCTGTTCCTACAGTGACAACTTTCACTACAAAGAGTTCCTTTTATATCTGCTGGGGTTTTTTCCCTTCAGTGTAAACCAGCACCTCGTTCAGTGTGCCTGCCCTGGAGTGCTGCTATGCAATTCACTGAAAGTCATGTTCACATATTTAAAAATAAAACAAACAAATCCTTATTGCTCTTCTGCTATGCAAGACCTGTAGCTTATACAGGGCCCTAAACCAGCTAGCAGGAAGATCGCTGCCCTTCGTTCACTTTGCTGCTTTTTGTTTAATAAGCACATGAATGAGTGCGTGCAGATTCTCTCCCATTCCCTGCCCCCTTTTGTTGGCCAGCAGTGCCCGTGCCACCCACACAAGAGAGATTCTGTCTATTCCTGTATCTCTGACTGGAAGAGAGGTTCAACAGATCTCCAGGCAGACTTCCTCCATGCAAGCCCTCCATGCTCACAGGTATTCCAAGTTTCTTCAGGAAAGCTCTTTTAGTCTCTCTGTACAGGCACTGTCTCTGTGTTCCACCTCAGCTCTGGCAAACAGCCACAGTGTCAGTCTGGAGTGCAAATTCCTGTCACTACAAACAGGGATGATCCAAAAGGAACCAAACTCAAGTTGTGCCAGAAGAGATTCAGGTTGGATATTGGGGAAAATTTCTTAATGGAAGGAAATTGCCTAATCCTGACACAGGCTACCCAGGCCCGTGGTAGTGTCCCTGTCTCTGGAGGGATTTTTAAAGCTGTGTGGGTGTGGCACTTGGGGACGTGGGTTAGTGGTGAACCTGGCAGCACTGGGGAATGGCTAGGCTTGATGATCTTAGAGGGCTTTTCCAATCTAAACAATCCCTGTCTCCTGATTTACTTTGCTCTTGGAGCTTCATTAGCCACTCCCAGTGGCCTCTCCTCCTCCAGCACACCATGCACCTTAGAGGGCAATATCAATGAACTGGACAGAGCCAGGAGCATGCTGACTCTGGGTTTCTCACACACAGCCCCTGGATGAGTCCTGGTGTAAGGTGATTGTGGGATATACCCCTCCTTGGTTTGCTGCCTCTCCTACACTTTGCTGTGGAGGCCCACAAATGACAGAGAGGTACTCTGGCTGCAGTGGCCTTTGCTGTTACTGTCTATGAAGGGATTCACACCCCTCAACTCAGCCTCAGCCATCTCCCATGAAGATACTGGAGAGCTTCATTAGTTCAGTGAAAATCACACTCCAAACTACCAGCAATATTATGGATCTGCCCAGCAGTAGATGAGGTGCAGTCTGCAGAGCGATGTCAGCCCATGCAAGTCTGGCTGTTGGGGGTCTCCTCAAGAACAGTCTGTCCAGCTCTTGGTCTGGATATTTCAGCAGGTGAAGGTACTGGGCAGCCCCTTGCCTTCTCTGCATTCTGCTGGGGCCATTCTTATGGGGGTTTGGTCACATCAGTGCTCAGTTGTTTCATGTCTGAAGTGCCTCTGTGCAGCATGAGCTGGGCACAGCTGGTGAGACCGGCTCCCATTCATGCCCAGTCCTCATTGGGACACTGCTGGTGGTTTGTTTTATCCTTTTTGTTGTATTGCA
>VZUA01027396.1:0-10164 GCA_013401035.1 Horornis vulcanius
GGGGGAATGGTTGGACTTGATGACCTTGCAGGGATTTTTCAGTCAAACAGTTTGAAAGGATCTTTGTGTGAGACTTGTTCTCCTGTACCCCTTGCAGTGTATGTACCTTCTTTCACTTTATGCATTGCGTGTTTTGTAGGTTGGAACTGCCACACCTCACTTAAACCTGGAGCCATGGGTCGAACTTACCTTGTCGAGGAAAGTATTGGGCAGTACCTGACAGAGCTCGGCACGAAGGTGAAGCCATATGTCACTGGCCTGTTGATAGGGCAGGTAAGTGTGGAATTGTCCTTCCATTCATTCATGTGAATTGGGGAGCCCCTGTTCAGCATCCTCAAGGTGTGTTTGCTTCTGTTGATGTTTTGGCCAGTGTTCCCCACAACGGGACTATGTCATTCGGGCTGTGCGAACCCCTCCCAAGGAGCAGCAGCAGGAGGAGAGCCTGGGCCCTCCCAAGCTGGCATCCCTGGATGAGGAGTGGATCACCACACACGCCAGTCAGGTGAGAACTCACCCTGGGAGTGGGAGGAACAGGAGGGAAATAAGATGGACACAAAGGATCTCAGCACTTGTGTCATCTCAAGCCCTTTTCTCAAAGTGCCAGAGCCTTCCTAACCATGCTGGGCACAGGTGTTTTAAACCAGAAATAGCCTTATTGTTTTCAGTTTTTTTGCTAAAAGACGCTTAATATTATTGAAGGGAAAATACCTGCAGGATGTGTTCCTGCATGGAGAGGGACCTGTAAGTGAAAACAAGTCTCCCTTAGTTCACTTCTGCTCTTGGTGCAGACTTGTCTCACCAGTGTTTTTTGATATCTTGAGTTACATGTTTTCTAGATTGCCAGTCCTGTTAATAAATGTTCATTTTCAAGGTGTCCAGAATGCTCCCTGGAGGGTTGCTGGTTCTTGGTGTGTTTATGATTGCAACTCCAGAGCTGGCAAAAGATGGTCAGAATGCTTTGCGCAAGGTAAGCAGGGTTCCTCCTGGAAGGACAGCAACATATTTATCTGTGGGTCAGGAATTTTCTGTCATTGACTTGACTAAAATACAGTTGATTTGTTACTTTATTTCACAAGCCTTGTGCTTTGATGTGTGGATATAAGACTGGAACCTCAGAAATCCCTGTCCTGTGGCACACTGTTTGTTAACCTCCTGTTTGTTACTGCAATAGCAAATCTGAATTTCTGTTTACTGTGTTCATCTGTACTTACTGAATGTGGACATTCTGGCTTTGGGAAAACATTCTCAAGGTTTATATTAAGCTAAATCCTTGTGGCACGGGTGCCAGTGATATTAACACGTTAGCTTTCCTTGTCTGAATGTATCACTCAGTTTAGAGGCATTTACAGTAGTGAAAGATCTATTATTCTGATTCCTTTAAGAGAAATATCTAGAACATGTGTACTTGACTTAGAGGTGTGGGATTAAATTTAAAATGTACTCAGAACAATCTGATAGACTGAAAATGCCTTTTTGTTACAGTATTGGGGCATCTACTGCTATATTTGATTTCTGTTCTGAAAATGTATGTTCATTTTATCACTTTTGTAACATAATCATGGTGATTTAAGCATGAGCGGGTTTGGCAGCCTGAGATCCAAGAGTCAGTTTTGGCAGTTCAGAGTTATTGCATCTCAGCTGTGCTTAATGAAACTGGTAGCTGGCTAAAAATGGTGAGCTGTGTCCAGGTAGTTAGTGATTTAGGAATTAAAAATTGGGGAGGATTTGTTTTAGTAGCTATTTTGCAGAGCTTTCCTGACCCAGCTGGTAGGCACAAAACTGTTACATGTCTGTAAGGACAAAAGCATACAGGTTGGACACCTGAATGTGTGCTGCTTGCTTTGATTTATAAGGGAGCTAAATTAAGATTTTACAAGCCTCTTTCACTTAGGGGAAAAGTGCCATTGAATCCCTGTTGAATGTTCTTTCAATGTGACATTTTGGTGACGTGTACACTGTTTCCTGCTTGTACAGAATTTTAATATCACTTGGACTTTAAATTTTAGTACAAGACTGTTTTCCAGAAATTATAGTGCATATTTTTGGAATATATTTTTGGTTTTTAGCTCATCTTCTCAGTGGAAAAGTCCTTGAGTAAAAGAAGGCTCTGGAAACCTGCTGAGGAGGAGGTCTCAGACAGAGCAGCGCTTCAAATTTGTTCTGCTACAAAGAAGTATCCTTTATGAGCAAGGTTTATTGACTGAGGCCAACACCCAACATCTTTTATCCAGTTACTGCTGCATAAATAAGAATTAGGGAGGAGGAGGCTGTTTAAGTTTAGCTAGACAGGTATAAGTTGAAATAATTAAGTTTTCTGATTAGCTATGGTTAGCTATTAGTTATGGTTTTCTGATTAGCTATTGACCTTCTTGTCCTTGGAAAATTTCCATCATTTCTTATGAGGTCTGTCTGTGTGATGACATCAAATTACAGCCTTCCTAGTCAGTCTTGACTTACATAAACTGAAAAAAACCCATCTAAATTACTGTTTGGCTTCTTGAATTGCTGTTACCAGTGGTGCTTGCATGGAACTGGGGGAGCAGCAGGCCTGTGGGATCAATACTAGAGCTGCAGCAGAATGCAGGAGCTTTTGGTAATGGCATAATACAAGGAGAGAAAGCAAGGATTTTTATCTGAGAGGAGAGAGATGAGAACATATTACAAATTGGTGCTTTTGTGCTTCTCCTGTCGATATATATTGATCTTAATTTGTTTGCAAGAGATGGCACAGCATCACTATGGTAGTTGGAGATTACAGGCAAATGTTTTCCCACTTTTTTACACTGATGAAAGGTGAGAACTTGCTCCAGAGCATAAATTAGCTCGACAAGGAAGATTAGTAGAGAACAAAGTTGATAGTGAATGGTGCTTTGTTGTTCCCTTGCTTTTCACTGGATCTTTTTCTTTAAGTAGCACAGAGTAGTTTGCCGAACCTACGATGTGCAGGACCCAAAGGTGAGCTCATCCTGCTGTGCCACACCCAGCTTGTAATGCTAAAACCCAAAAAAGCCTCAATACAGGGCTTTGGATAGATGCTTTATGGCTTTTCTTTTCTGCTCTCAGAGTTCAGCTAAACCAGCAGACTGGAAATACCAGAGTGCTCTGACTGCTTCCTGGGTAGCTTTGGGCTGCACAGTAAATGTGAACATCCACATTCCACTTCTTGCTACTTCCCCCAACCACGACCTGGAGAAGAATACCAAGGTAACCACTCTCATTTCTCTGCTGAAAATTAAATAAGAGAGAATGAGTTGAACAGTGCATGAGGAGTAGGACTAATCAGTGGAGAATGTTTAGCAATTATTCCTCTTTTAAATGTAATTCTTCTGCTGTGCTCAGTGAGAAGTTTCCCTTGTTCAAAGTTAGGTAGTAATTGTCATGAATACCCCAGGTAACCTCTCTGGTGCCTCACCTGGTGAATGGTTACACCCAATTCGTGCAGGGTTTTGGGGTGCTTTCGCTATAAGTTGACTTTCAATGGGCTGCAACCCCTTCTACAACCTCCAAATCCTAGCAGGGTTGGCACTTCAGTATTTTGCAGTGCTTGTTTCTTAATTTGTTCTGAATGGGATCCATTTAAGGTTTACCTTTGGAAAAGCATAGTTTTTTCAGAGACTTTAAAACTCTCTCAGAGTAATACTCTGAGACATACTTCTGTAACTAAACACATACTTCTGTAAGTTTACTTCTGTAAGTAAACACATACTTCTTTAAGTTTCAGCATGGTACTGTCCAACCCTTCAGTGACATTCTTTCCTTTCTTGTGATTTTTTTTTTGTTTGTTTCTGTTTTCACTTATTTTAAAGAATGGGTTAAACAGATGGTCAAAACAGATAGAAGACAGTGTTTTTCTGATCAATGGCCAAGTTAAAGATGAGGATACAGAACTGCTGGAAGGGCAGGTGAGTACCAAACAAGGGGGAATTGAGGTCTAATAGAGGTATGGTTGGAACTTGTGTGTGACAAAGCATTGACTGACACATCTGTGGAGTATTTGTTGATCTGATTGGCTCTTCCAGGTAACCAATACACAGAACTGGTCTGTTCTCAGCTCCATTCCTGCAGATTGCCTCTCTCTCCTCGGGCAGTGTGAATGCAGTAATTATGTGTGAAGTGTCTGGAATGTTTCTGTTACAGAGCACAGTGATGTGTGAATGTGGGTGATGACATTTCCAAGACCTACGTCTTGCACATTCCTCTCTCCTTTCAGTTTTGTAGTTTTATTCTCCTTTAAATTTTGTAGTTCTATTCTTGTGGTTGGTTTCTAAGGGCTGTTTTTCTCTCTCAAAGGCTATAAACTAGGACACACTCTATGTCGTAGTGAAGAGAATGCTTCAGGGACTTATTCTTTCCTGTTTCATGACACAAAGAATTTTTTTCCCCTCAGAAAAAGTTCAGAGGAAATACTCAGCCCGGCACTCAGTTTTCTGATGTCAAGGTTCTGACACAGCTGGTAAGTTTTTAGTGGTTTGAAAAGTATAGCCTTGCCTTTAAATTATAAAATAGAGCAAAAAATAAAATAACAAAGTTCTGAATTATTGTCTAGAAATCTTGCTCACTTATTCCTAGTGGATATTGAATTGATATTCCACCTGGATATTGAATGTGAAGCTGATTGTCAAAAGATCTGCATATTTTGTGCCTGGAGAAATTCTTGTGGTGTGATAACCATGTTGTCCATGAATTGCACAGTATAGCTGAAATACTGGAAAACAGGTTATGGAAAAGAAATCCTGTGACTAATTCCTTTGGTAGTAGGATACCTGTAGGTACCTGTGTACATTGATTTCAAGTGACTTTGCATCTGAAATTCGGAGTCACCCCCACACTTCAATCCACAGCTTGCCCTGGCTAGCTTGGACATTCACTTGGATGCTTTTGTCAGCAGCTCAGCTGCCAGCTCTGGATTAAGGCACAGATCCCGTGAGCTGAATCATCATCTGGAACTGCTGGATCTATGTCAGGAGTTTCCTCCCTACCAGAGTTGTGGAGAACCGTGAATTTGGTGCCCCAGCCTGGGTCCTGAAGTCCAAATGTGTCCAGGCATTGTTTCATAGCCTTCTATGTTTTGTCAGGTGGTTCGTGAGTTCTCAAAGTTATGTTCAGCAAAACTAGAAGTGTTTCCAATGCTATTTTAAACACTCCATGGCTATCTCAGCTTCTTTTGTTGTTATTGTCTATTGTATTGTATTGCTGCAGGGAGAGGAAAACTCTCTTTTGGCAGAAGTGGTTTGTGCAGTTGGTGTGGAAGTTGTGCATCCCAGTGCTTCCAGGTGTTGTCCTGGAGTGCTTCATGCTCACACTCATTGTTGTGGTAATTAGGGAGAGCATTTCTAGGCAACAGTTTGATGCAGTTCTCAGTGTGACCACGTGTATAATTTGGTAGTGACTGATGGGATGACTCCCAGCACACCCTGGGTTACACTGATTATAGCAAACATGAAAACCTCATTATTTAAAAAAAGTCTGAAGAAGACTTATCAGTTGCAATACTGTTATTTTCCACAAGCCTGGAAAGTTCTAAAATCTCATAGACACAAGTGTTTGAAACATCTGGAGAGATAAAAACATTTTCCATAGTAGAAAAGAGATTTTCAGTCTTACCTAACCAAATGAATAACTAAAGTAAAATTAGTTATATGTGATGAGGGAAGCAGGTCGTGTGTGAACACCTGCTGTTGGTTTGCTGGTGCTGGCTTTAGTGACTCTGCTGCAAGTGCCTGCCTGGGCTAAAAGTGGCTGTGTTTGCTCCTCAGTGCCAGGGTGGCAGTGCCAGGTCCACGGCGACGGTGCAAGTGTGCAGCGGCTCCATAAACCTGCGCGGAGCTGTGAAATGCAGGGCCTACATCCATGGCAACAAGCCCAAGGTGAAAGAAGCCATTCAGGTACTGAGCAGGGCCTTAGTCCATCAGAAACATTCTTCTGAAATATGTGGGACTTGCCATACTGGTTTGTCTTTGCCAGAAAGGTCTAAACTGGATTATTTTAGAAACCATCCATGCGGGGTTAGTTACTTTTTCTCTTCTAGAGGATATGTGTGCTGTGGGTAAGGCTGGGCTCTGGGGAGTCTTTGCACAAATTGTCAAAGGGGTTAGGCTTTGAAGAATTCTCTTAAAAAAACTTGCAGACTATATTCTTATATTTGTAGAGTAAAAATTCAGATTTACTTGCTCACTAATTTATTTTTTTCCCTCACTGAGTCAATGCCTCATGATTATTTTTGTTTGGTTTTGCTGATAAATGTCTAGAAGTTGTCAGTTCTTATCCTAACAATCCTAAAACTTTCCTCAGCTTTTCATTTTTGTTTTGTGGTTTTCCTTCTTGATACCAATTCTTTTGATATTACCTTCTCTTTATTAACAAATTATTATTGGTTTGAAAATTCACACTAGTTTTTATTTTCTGGGGAACAACTATTCTTTAATCATGGGTTTAACAAGTATAGGACTTCTTTGGTTATTTCTTCCTGGTTATAAGCCTTGATATTCCTGATAATTTCACTGTGTCCTTACAGGCTTTGAAAAGAGACATAATAAACACACTGAGTGATCGATGTGAAATACTGTTTGAAGATCTGATTTTAAATGAAGGACCTCAGAAAAAAAGTAAGAGATAATAACACCAGCTCATATTTGCAGTGAATTTTGGTGGTTGTAGAAAATTCTGTATATAGTGAAGGTCTAGTATGGTTATAGAGGAATAAAAAGTAAAAGGTATAATTGCTGCTTGTCAGCCTTGACTTTTTCTTAAATCTAGAAATTATTTTGTCACGTTTGTGTCCTTTGGCATCACAGCTTTTGCAGCATGTTTGTGTTCAGTTCCTGTGACCACAAAATGCAATCCCAGCTTCTGCCTCACTCATCAGAAATTTTGTGATTTTTAAAACTTCTGTAGTTGAAACTCTTGCCTCTGAAGTTCCAACTGTACCTTGCACACTTAAAAATTTTATTTCTATTTTTATTTTGTAAATCCATGCATGGTGTTCCTATTAATGTTGAAATGTGTTTAAACTTTAGAGACCAGATCTCTGAGCTCATACCTTTAAACTCTTAAAACACCTTTAAGTCAGTGCCGTGGTATCGTTGTCTTGTTGTGTTTAAACCAAAAAGGAGTTAATTGACAAATCAATGGGAATATCTTGGGCAGGGAGAGCCTTTTCCATTGCAGGTAGTTCTGAGTCCCCTCTCTAGGTGGCACCCAAACTTTGTGGCTCTGAGTGTGACACCTCTGCAGTCCTTGTGTTGGTGAAATCCAGCTCCTCTCCTCAGGGAGCTCTTACCTGCAGGCTCTCCCAGAGCCCTCCTGCAGGTCATTCCAAAGAGGAAAAAAGCTCTGCTTTGCCTTTTATGGTGTGTTTTGAGCTGCCATGGGTATTTCTGAGGCACTAATAATGTAAGGACATAAATCCATATAACAGCAGCCAACTAAACCAGGCATGTCTTAAAGCAGAGTTTCTACACAGAGACCTTGAGCTCTTCTTTTGCAATGACTTTATCTTATGCTCAGAGATATGGAGGAATCTTATCATAACTGTCAAGGCTTTTATTGGGATGGTATTTCTCCCTCTTTCCTTTTAGATTTTGGGAGGGAATATCATGTCTTGCCACAGAGACTGTTTGTCCCAGTTGCTGGATCCAGTGTGATGCTCAGTGATTATAAGTTTGGTGATGAGGCTGCAGGAGAAATCCAGGAACGGTTTGTGGAGATGTTGGATCAGCCTGTGCAGGCTGAAGATATGCACATTGCTGAGGACATAAGCACAGGTAAATAAATTCCTGAGAATCAGGGCAGGCTGGATCAGGGGATAGGAAAATGCTGACTTATGACATAGGCCAGTTTTATCCAGATATGGATATGCCTAAAGTCAACTTACTTCATATGCAACTCTAGGGATTTATAACAATTCATTACAGCTTAAATATATTGTGGAAAATGGTCAAGTTGCTGACAGTTTGCATTTCTTGGAACAAATTTCTCTTTCTCCTCTCAAATATTTTGGTTTTTCAGTGCAGCCATAGCTGCAGCCTATGAGCTGCTGTAGAAACATGAAGAGATGGTTGACCAACGTTTGCATGTGCCACTTTGCTCATGAATTAGAGGGGATCCTTTATTGGCAAATAAACTCTTTAAAAACACCTTGTAAAACTTTATTTTTTGCATGAATATATATATATTTACACTTTCAGGAGCTCATTTTTTTAGTGCTAAGTAGTTTTGAGTCAAGTGAGAATAAGTTGAGTGATTAGTCACATTACTATTTTTTCACTACAGAATTAAAAACACTTTAAAAAGTCTTCTAGCAAAACATTCATATAGTCTAGTGTGTCTTTCAGGAAGTTTTGATGCTAAACCTGATGTTTAAAAAAAAGCCAAATATCTTTCTTTATTCTGAGTGTTTTAATTTATGTCCCAAATGCAGTGCCCAAACCTGAAGATTTGTGGTTCACCCATAAAGAAAAAAAATTGACAGCACTTCTCATTTTCTGCTGAATGTCTTACAAGTTTATGGTCTGATTATGAGACTACTATATTCCCTTTATACAGATAGTTTGACATAACCCAGTTACTGGATTCCTCTTTCTGAATATTTCTGGTCTATATCATTCCCTGTTGGGTTTTTTCCCTTGCAGTGTTGATTTCAATATAGAATTCAAATATGACATTGAAATGCATCTAATAATATTTCCTGTGGTCTTATGGAAGAGATTTTGCCCCCATTTTTTCCCCCATCAACATGTATATAAGCTGCAGGTTCCAGTTTTATAATTTAAATAAATAAAAAATCCAACACTAATTCTCACATAAGAACTATGGGCACTTTCTGACGTTGGTATTTAGGGACAAAAACTGGGCAGTGTAACCATGACTTGCTCTGCAGAGTGAACTGTGAGTATTGATATTCTCCTTGACTTACATGTTAACTTGGAGGGGGGTTTGAGTTTCCTGATTTCAGAGCTAACCATAAATTCTAGTCTTTCTAAATGAATCAGCTCCCCCAGCCTTTAACTAGACCTGTTAGCTGTGAACTGACTCATTCTTTTGAGGAGTAAGAGGTGTACAGGAACCTCAAGGAAAACAGGAAAGCCAATAAAAATCTTTCTGGCATTATTAGAGTAACTTTAATACTCTTAAAACTAATTACTACTGAGCTTTAAGGAATCAGTGTAGCTTAGAGAAGCAAATGAGTATTGTTGTAGCAGTGGAGAGAGGTGTGGGAGGAGAGAGGTGATGATTCAGTTCAGCTTTATTGCTTATGTAAGGCTGTGTGAGCTGCAGGTAGGAAGGAAACACCTTTCCACTCACAGCAGGGCATCCCAAAGATTAATGCCAACAAGAAGTGTGAAGTGATGGCCACAAAAGGAACTTGGGTGTTCTTGTAGTGTGCTGTTTGTAGAGTTAACTGAGGGGATTTATATTCCTTTTCTTTTAAAGAAAAGTAAACTAAAGTAGGTGTGTATTTTCTTTAAAAAAAAAACAAAACAAACCTAAACCCACAAATTAAAATAAGGGCATAGAAGAGGAGAGGAAAAAACATACCAAGGGGATTTTGGGAAAGCTTGGCCTTGTCCTGGTGACCACCATAAAGTTTGTCCATGGAATGGGCTCTGTTAATAGCAGTGATATCAATAATGCTGTCAGCATAGCACTGTTCATTCTATAATCAATGTTGAGGCATCAGTCACTTGTGGTTTATTAAAATCACAAGTTATTTATACATTTTTATCACACCAGGAAGGTCATTTTAGAAAGAGTCCTGTTAAATGCATACAAAGTGTTCTGCATTCTAAAAAAAAAAAGAACCAAAAACATTAATTACGGGATTTGATTTTTATTGTTGCTTTAGGTATCAAATGTCTGAGTATTGTTGTGAACATGTTTTTGTGTTATAATGGGAGTTTGTGATTTCTCTTGTGCAAAGGCTTTTCCGGGCATCATTTTGACTTGAGAAGCATATCTCGTTTCTCTAAATTTAGCTCTAACTTTGTTAGTAATAGTCAGCATTCAGTAATTGTTTTGTAGGGAATTTTGTCATCAGCCTTTCTGTTTGTGTCACAGTTCCTGTGGTCTGAGGCACCTACCTTGAGTTAACTGGAAATGCTGTTCATACTGAGGTTCTGGGGAAAGTTTGCTGATAAAAAGAATTCTCTAAAATTCAAGAACGTG